>JAGFNQ010008855.1:0-144269 GCA_024364735.1 Boesenbergia rotunda | reverse complement strand
GAGAGAAGTGTCCTAAGACAATCACCTTATGATTGTAATCATTTATTCTAATAAATGAATATTCACTATTTGAGTATACATGATTGTGTATTTAATTGAGATCTTAAACTCATTTACTGAATGTCCGCAATACAATTCACAGCATGAGAGAATTTGTGATGAATTCACAACTAGTGATTATCTCTACATGTGCAATTGTGAAGTATTGAAATTGTCCCTAGTCGATGAATTGATAAATACGGACACTATCAATTCTGTTGAAGACTAGCATGGGTTATTCTCTAATCAGCTGATTCTCACTGGCTGGTGACATTGAGATGTCCGGAGATAAACATGAATGCTAGTTAAGGGAACTAGTTCATTGGAGTAACTGACTGTAAAACTTCATATGGTAGTCTACATATAGATGTCAGTGAAGTTCTTACTGCAGCTTAAGTGCGATGTTCCTTTGACTTGCGGTGTTCAAGTCATCTTGGTCATGGAGACTTATACTTTGACATCTCAAGCAAGCATCTCCAAGGAGGTGTGGACCCAGGATGATTGGGTATAAGTCGAAGCGCCCAAAGATGTTTAAACAACCTGCAAAGGATTCACCACTCCTTGCGAGGAGATGTATACCCGAGGCCTATCGTCGGATTGTTACTCAAAGCCTCTAGCCAGAGCATGACATGTTCAGAGTATGAATCTCTTAAATACATGAGAGTAATTAGAATCCGTAGGACGAGAAAACGTTACTTGGGCTAGGTGTGACGTAGTCAGCCTAGTGGGGACTGACACACATAGACCATGTCCTGAACCAAGTGGGTATAAGATGGTGAAGGGAATGGGACACGATTCATTATAGCTACTGAAGGGTTTCAGAATTGTTTCTGAGGTCAACCGTTGATCTTTCGATTAATTGGGGATCATGATGTACTACTAGGTGCCACTCATGATCATTCTATAATTAATTGATTAATTATAGATGACCAACATAAATCGAAAGTCTATTTAGTCACACGCACTACGAGTAATCCGAGGGATTTAAAACGAGTTGAAAATTAGATTTTCCAATTAAGAGAGATTAGGTTTGGTTGAGCCAAACGATAAGTCGAATCTAAATTTTTCAGAGACGCATCGGTAGCGTAAAATGGCTAAGTCTTTTGAAGACTTAATAGATGAATTAAATAAGTTTAATTCATTGGGGCTTGGCTTGGATGGGCCGGCCAAAGAGGGCCTCCATCCTCTTTGCTTGGCCGGCCACAACAAAGGGAGAGAACCAAGTTTTTGGTTCAATTTATAAAATAAACCAAGTGTGGTTTGTTTTATAAAATTATGGATGATATAAATTTTTATATAATAAACCAAGGTTTGGTTTATTTTTCATGGAAATTAAAATGAACCATGGATTGGTTTATTTTATAAAATCAATCATGGATTGATTTACCATGATAAGGAAATTTATTCCATAAGAGAGAAGAGACTTGATTGATTTTTATCATGAATTAAAATATGATTTTAACCATGATATAAAATCAAACTTGGCATGATGGAATAAGTTATTCCATATTTGAGAGGCTTGATGGTTGAGAGGCCACTATATAAAGGACCCAACGTAAGGCTTGGGTAATAATCATAGAGACGAAGGCATAGACTCTCTCTCTCTCTTTCTCTCCTTCTCTTCTCCCCTTCTTGCCGTGCGCCAACCAGCCCCAAGAAGGAGCACCAGCCGACCATCCTTTTATGGTTAGTCTTCCGACTTTTCTCTTGGTTTTTCTTGTCGCATTCTTGGAGAATCTAGTAGTTCTCGAGAACACGAAACTCGTGGCTTTGCGAAGTCATCCCGAAGACACTCGGCGTGGACGCGAATAGAGGCGGAGCTTCCAAGGGACGCTTACGGTTGGATCTTGTCCCTTCCTTCGAGTTACGCGAGGTAATATGTAAATTAGTTTACGTTTTTGCAAAAATTTCAAATATATGATCATGTCTACACAAGATAAAATTGCATGCTTAGATGTGTGGTTAAATGATTTAGAGAAATTATTTATGCTAAACATTCCGCTGCACGTAATTAATTTTGAAATTACGAACCCGCATCCATGTCAACATGCACCCGGTCCCAATAGTGGTATCAGAGCAAGGTTTGTGTTCGACATAATCATATAATTGTTTTGCGGAAAGCTTTGTCATGATCTTAATTTTGGAAAAATTTCCAATTATGAAAACTTTCCAATTATGGTAAATTTTCGATTTAGGAATTTCAAAGTTTGGAAATCCTCATGAAATTATGCAAACTTTTGAAATATCTCTGTTTCTGAAATTTTATGATAATTGTGAAAACTTTCCATTTTTGGAAACTTTCCAATTTTGGAAATTTCCTATTTTAGAAAATTTTCAATTTTGGAAAAACATAAGTTTTCTTTGTACCAGAAACTTACAATTATTATGAAAACCTTTTATTTTTAGAAACTTTCCATTTATGGAAAGCTCGCAATTTTGGGCACTTTCTTTCAAGAAAGTCTAGACAAATTATGAGAATATTAATTGACATTTAAATTTATAATTGGAAATTAAATTATTTACAATATTCTTTATTTTAGATTGAGCCTCGGGGAGCCGTCCAATTTAAAGTTAGTTGTTATAATTAAATTTCCTAAATTGAATTTAAACTGTCAAATGCTTATTTTGGATTGAGCCTCGGGGAGCCGTCCAAATTAAGTTATTGATATTAATTTTCCATAAATAAAATATGTGATCAAATCTTGGAAATTTTTAAGGTGATTCTCAAACGATAATTTTCTTATTTGATTTATGAGGTGATGCTCTTACATATTATTGTCTCCAAAATTAATTAGGAAAATTGTTTCCTATAGAGTATATTTCCTTAAATAAGATTTTTATAAAAATAATATGTGGTTGAATTAAGGGAATCTGTCTCTTAATTTAATAAGATTTGATTTAGAGAAATCAAAGTTTTAAACATATTATTTCCAAAATTGATAATGATAATTCAGGAAATTGTTTCCCAAAACAATTCCTTAAATAAAGTATGAAATTAGAATTAGGAAATCCGGTTCCTAATTCAATTAATGAGACTTGATAAATTAAGTCACATACAAACTTTATTAAGGAAATCGTTAGAACATGACATAATTATATGTCATGAATATGCATAAAAGAAAAGGATGAGTCCTAAAACCCCTTACAAAATATTAAGGCCAACATCTTCCATTAATATGGTTAGAACCGGAGTTTTGTTTCTCGTTTGGGTTGATGGACACATCCATGCCCGGCTTGAACCTCAATATGTTAAAACCATGGAATTAGTTTATGATTAATATAATTGGAGTCAGAGGTCAATCCTTAGTTTTGGTTGTTGGACACATCCAAGCCTGACTAAACGGTTGAATGAGCTCCAACCATACTAAAACTATTTCTTGATTAATGGGTCAGCCTTAAGCTTGGAGCATCGATTTGTTGTGCCACAGCCAAGGTCGATGTAAAGAGAGGTGCAGTTGGGTGCTATGTATATTGTTGCATACTTGTTAATGAGTTAACAACCCAATGATTTATGCAAACATTCAATTAGTTGATAGCATAATGTGATAGTTACATATGTATAATATGTAATCGGTATAATTACCTACCTTCATAGCTAAGAATAACTTGATGGACTCTAGCCATGGTTGTTCTTATCTATGGTTGGATATCAACCTATTTGGAGATGTTCCTACGATCTCCCGAATTGATAAAAAGGGTTATTCAATTCGAAAAATAAATAGGATTTAATTAATGTATATTGATGCATTCTTTATCATTCTCATCACATAACCTCAATTTATATTTCTAGGATAATCACCTGATCATATCTTCTCTGAATTTGCGTTCCATTTTGGACACCAATAAGCTGACTGGGCCAAACTTCATGGACTGGCTTCGAAACCTGAGGATAGTCCTCAAGGCAGAAAAGCTTGCTTATGTCCTTGAAGAACAACTTCCCAACCATCCTCCTGAAGATACAACTCCAGACCAGTTAGTGGCCTATCAGAAACATGTGGCCGATTCTGAACTTGCGAGTTGCATCATGATGGCCGCTATAGTACCTAAGCTACAAAAGCAGCATGAGCATATGGATGCTCATACCATCGTCTTCCATCTTCATGAGCTGTTTGACGAGCAGGCGAGATCCGAAAGGTTTGAGGCCTCCAGACTCCTCTTCACCTCTAAGATGCAGGAAGACACTTCTGTTTCACAGTTTGTGTTGAAGATGTTGGGGTACATTGAGCGACTAGGCACACTCGGATTTGCAATGGATCACGAACTAAGTATTGACTTAATTCTGCATTGTTTGCCCAAGAGTTACTCACAGTTTGTGATGAACTATCGGATGAACAAACTGGAGACTACCATTCCTGAGTTGCTTAACCTGCTGAAGACTGTAGAGCCTTCTGTTAAGCAGGATCAGAAGACGGTACTGTTAGTTGGTTCCTCAAAGAAAGGCTCTAAGTGGAAGCCCAAAGAACAAAATAAGGGAAGGAAGAAAAAGACCAAAAAGATTGAAAAGACACCAAAAGACACTTGCCATCACTGCCACAAGGAGGGCCACTGTCGAAGAAACTGCAAGGTTTATCTTGAGTCCTTGAAGAAGAAGGCATCCGATGCCCCATCCTCTTCAGATATCTTCGTTATTGAATGTCACTCTATTTCCTCGGACACCTGGGTACTTGATACTAGGTGTAGCTCACATATATGTAATTGTTGGAGCAATCGGCCCTAAGATGGTCCGGAGTGACCATGGGTTTTGATGTTTGGGCAAAGGGTTTAAGTTAGGTTTTCCCTTGTATTATTATATGCGTATGTTGAGTGTGCAGGTTGTACAGGTTACACATATGGACTTGACTGGACGGCCTCGGTACGGTGAAGGGTGGCATGGAGACAAGCTAGAGGCTTGTGTGCGCACTTGAGGGACCTTGGTGAGCAGGAACGATGAGCTGATGGGCGCGGACTTCGAGGCGTACGTGAAGGGTGGCATGGAGGTAAGCTGGAGGCTTGCATGCGCATCCGAGGGACGAGGGCCGAAGATGAAGAGGGCGCGAAGGCAATAGTTGAGGCTGCGGATGAGGAGTCAGTCGAGTCGTGAGGATCGAGTGCTGTGTGAATGTACTCGGGAAGGGTTTCAGCTAGGGACCAGTCGACTGCCCTGAGGGCAGTCGACTGGTAGGTGGCTGGTGAGCTGGCAAATTCGAACGTTGGGGTGTCAACGGTCAAATTTGACTGGCACCAGTCGACTGCCCTGGGAACAGTCGACTGGTAGCGAGAAATCAGCCCCGAGTCCTATTTAAAGAGGACGTCGTGGTGGCTGAGTTTCTTGACGAAACTTGTCTTGGTTAAGGGCAAGTTAGTAGTCTTCGTGTCCAGAGCTTTGTTTGGTGTTGTGGTGAGGTTTCTCCACCCACAAGGAGCGACACGTGATAGCCGGAGGTTATCCGGGGAGTGATCCACCGACGGATTGTTGGATTAGTCACCCGGCCGGGGTGGATACCAACTAAACCTGGTTTGTTAGCGTTGTTTTTGTTTGTTTGTATTTCCGCTGCGCTAACAATCTTGTAGAGTAAAGAGAATTGACAAACCGCATTCACCCCCCCCCCTCTGCATGCCCACATCGATCTTACAATTGGTATCAGAGCGAAGGACTGCTCTTGATCGGACTAACCGCCGAGGGAGCATACGCTAGAGGAAATGGAAGGTGAAGGTCCACTTGGGGACGAGATCTACACACCACCGGCCTACGACAATGAAGATTTTGCATATTGGAAGGCGAGGATCGAGATGTGGTTCGGAATGGATTGGGCATGCCGAATTGCGCTTGAAGAGCCCTTCGAAGTTCCAAAGGACAAGCACGGGAAGAAGCTTCATCCTAGATATTGGGACAAAGAGCAACAAGAACGATTCCGGGCCGATAAGAAGGTAACAAATATTTTGGTTGATATATTACCTAACGACATCTTGAGTTGTGTAGGGTCATATCAAAGTGCATGTGAATTATGGAGCAAGGTGAAAGAGTATCATGAGACTCCTACAAAATTCAAGAGCCTAAGGAGAAAAGCCCCGTGATTCAAGAAGAGGAAGAAGAAAGTGAAGAATCGTCAACCTCCTCAAGAGGAGAAGAAGAAGAGGCATCAACTTCAAGAATTGAGGGGGAGGAGAGACCCTCAATCATACAAGCACAAGAAGAAGCCTCTACCTCCACCAAAGCAAAGAAGAAAGATCACATTACATGCTTTGGGTGCAACGAAAAGGGGCACTATAAGGATAAGTGCCCAAAAGGTAAAAATGAGGTACACCCTAAACCCATTGTAAATTCCTTCAAAGCTAATGAGGGTTGTAGGAATGAAGAGGCTCAAGCTAAGAAAAGGAGGATTAGATGCTTCACGTGTGGTGAGCTAGGGCACTACCACACCAAGTGTCCAAGGAAGAAGGAGCTAAAGAAGATGGAGCACCTTAGGAGATGGGAGAAAGAAGAGAGAAGAAAGCAAAACTCACAACAAGGTAGGACTACAAGGGTAAGGGAGGTATTTTCTAACCCTAGCTTTAAAAGAAATTCAATTTCAAGTTCTTCCTTACATTTCAAAAATCATGTTAATTACCCACCCATGCATGCTAGAACTCATGAGAATTGTTTATTTGTGCATAGTCATGGATTTAAGTACAATGATAGGACTAAGAGTAACAAGGTAGATCATAACCCTAAGAAAAACATGCATCATGATAGACCTAAGACTTGGGTACCTAAGGATCAAGGCATTGCCCCCAAGAAGGGGAGACAAATGCCTAAGAAAATGGATAGGTCTAGGAATGTCCAAAGTGGACATATGGAATCCAAGGTTAGAGGGCTAAAAAGGGAAAATCAAGCCTTAAGGGCAAGACTTGATACTTTAGAGAAGACCTTAGAAAGATTTAAGATTGGATCTATGGGTCTAGACATGGTGTTGGGTAGTTTGAAACCCAACTACGATAGATCGGGATTGGGATACCGACCTAAGACCTCTAAGACCAACAAAAAGAAGTATGCTGGGAAGACATACAATCATGGTAAGGAGGAGAAGTCCAAGGATGGCAAGGGGATGCCATCCAAGGGTAAAAAGAGTGACCTAACCAAGGACAAGGTGTCCAAGGTTAAAAAGGTCAACTTTATAGGCCAAGAGTCACCGGTGGCACACCGGTGTGGCCTAGTGTGGATTGAGTCACCTAGGGAGGTGGCTAAGGCTAAGAGCTTAAGGGGGAGCTCTAGAAGCCTTTGGGGTCTATGGTAGATGGATCTCAAAAGGTTCTCCCTTAGGAAATTAGGTGAAATGTGCCAAAAAGGATTGGAAGACTTGGGTAAGTCTTAATCCTAGATTTTGGCACATCAAAAGGTAAAGTTTAGGGAGAAAAGGTGAAAATAGGGCTATAATTGACAAAATTGAGGTTTAATAGTGGAATACCATGTAACTCAATAATAAAAATGAGTTATGATCAAGGAGAAGAGAATGCATTGAAGAGAAGTGAGAGTTAGAACTTCTAGGATGAATTTATTTGATACACTTTGGAAGAAGTAGAGTTTTGTGCCAATCTTGGGATTTGGAGTACATTTATTTGGAAACATATTTTTTCCAAGTAGATATTGGCTTCACAAATCTCCCCACAAAATTTCATATTTTTTGGAGATTTGTAGAATTTTTAGGACATTTCTGAATTTCGGCCTGAAAACCTGAAAATCAGGTATCAGTCGACTGCCCTGGTGGCAGTCGACGCAGTCGACTGGTCCGAGCCAAAATGCCTACTGTGAGTTTTCCCAGTCAACTGCCATTTGGGCAGTCGACTGGTATATAGGCTGAAATGGAAATGGGCATTTTTGACAATGAGAAATTACAAAATTGGATCATGGGATATGGTTTAGGATTAATTCTTGATTGTAATCTTATATCCCTTGAAAGAAATGTTATCCCATGATTTAATAAGGATTTATTGGAAATCTTGAAAATCAAGGAAGGTTGATAAGTTTCCCTAGGTATCTAAGGTTTAGAGGTTGAAAAGGGGAAATTGAGGACAATTCCATGTGTCGAATTATGATGGGTAGCTTTGACAAACACATGGAATTAGAAACGGATTTGAAAGTTGATACCTAATGCAAAATCTTTAAGAAACTTAGATGTGTACCAAAAATCAAGCACACTTGATATTTCCATGATATCATACTTTTCTAGGATAGGGAATATCCTAGCAAGTGTGCTTGCAAACTTTAGAGTGTTTAGACTTTTGTTGAGTTCTTTTTGGCACTTAGGGAAAGATTGCCTCGGGCAATGCTATAAGAATGTCAAAGGGGGAAGAACTCGGGTGTTGGGTTGTGTATGACTCAAAGTGGTGTCTAGGAGGTTAAGTTGGGTAGAACTTGACCTGGGAAAATGAAAATTGGGAGAAGGCATGGGTAAAGGGGGAGGTTGCTTCCTAGTTGCCTTGATTTTCATTTTGAAATTTTTGGGTTTTGTGTCAAACTTGGGAATGGTGATAGATTCATGGGTAGATGTATTTTTCCCAAGTAGGTATAGGTTCCACAAAGTTGTCCACGAAGTTCGGAAATTTTTGGAAAGTTGTGGAATTTCTGGCGTGTTTCTGAAATTCGGCCAGAAAATCAGATTTTAGGCGTATCAGTCGACTGAGACTGTTGTCAGTCGACTGCCAGAGGCTGATTTGGGTATCAGCAGCTGGTTTGAGTCCAAATGACAAGGAACAGGTGTATGGGGGTCTAGTACACTGTGTTTAGGGTAATTGGGAATTTAAAAAACCAATAATTGGGTAATTATTGGGTTCTTTTTGATGTATGGCAAAGGGGGAGAAATATTGTGTTTAAGTGGGAAACCAATACCTTTGCTAGAAAGAAACCCTAGGTTTAGGGGGAGCTAAGTTTGAGGGGGAGCATGACTGCTCCCTTCTTGGCGTAAGGGGAACCTTGGAGATGTTCTTAAAAAGCCTTTGTAAGTCCAGTGTAAGGGGGAGCTTGGGAGAAGCTTTAAAAAACCCGGTTTGGTAGAAAATCCTAACTTGGAGGGTTAGGTGGTAAAAATCCTAGCTCGGAGGGTTAGGTGTAAAATTCCTAACTTGGAGGGTTAGGTGTGGGATGCCTTGGGATAGGATCCAGTTATGCATTGAATATGCATTCATTCAGCATGGTTTTTGCTATTTACTACTATCTTGCTTTCCTAACTTAAACGGATTGCCAAACATCAAAAAGGGGGAGATTGTTGGAGCAATCAGCCCTAAGATGGTCCAGAGTGACCATGGGTTTTGATGTTTGGGCAAAGGATTTAAGTTAGGTTTTCCCTTATATTCTTATATGCGTATGTTGAGTGTGCAGGTTGTACAGGTTACGTATATGGACTTGACTGGATGGCCTCGGTACGGTGAAGGGTGGCATGGAGACAAGCTGGAGGCTTGTGTGCGCACCTGAGGGACCTTGGTGAGCAGGGACGATGAGCTGATGGGCGCGGACTTCGAGGCGTACGTGAAGGGTGGCATGGAGGTAAGCTGGAGGCTTGCGTGCGCATCCGAGGGACGAGGGCCGAAGATAAAGAGGGCGCGAAGGCAATAGTTGAGGCTGCGGATGAGGAGTCAGTCGAGTCGTGAGGATCGAGTGCTGTGTGAATGTACTCGGGAAGGGTTTCAGCTAGGGACCAGTCGACTGCCCTGGGGGCAGTCGACTGGTAGGTGGCTGGTGAGCTGGCAAATTCGAACGTTGGGGTGTCAACGGTCGAATTTGGCTGGCACCAGTCGACTGCCCTGGGAACAGTCGACTGGTAGCGAGAAATCAGCCCCGAGTCCTATTTAAAGAGGACGTCGTGGTGGCTGAGTTTCTTGACGAAACTTGTCTTGGTTAAGGGCAAGTTAGTAGTCTTCGTGTCCAGAGCTTTGTTTGGTGTTGTGGTGAGGTTTCTCCACCCACAAGGAGCGACACGTGATAGCCGGAGGTTATCCAGGGAGTGATCCACCGACGGATTGTTGGATTAGTCACCCGGCCGGGGTGGATACCAACTAAACCTGGTTTGTTAGCGTTGTTTTTGTTTGTTTGTATTTCCGCTGCGCTAACAATCTTGTAGAGTAAAGAGAATCGACAAACCGCATTCACCCCCCCCCCCTCTGCACTCCCACATCGATCTTACAGTAATGACATACAGGGGCTAAGGAATAGAAGAAGACTCGTCAAGGGAGAAGCGAATTTGCGAATTTGAGAGAAGTGTCCTGAGGCAATCGCCTTATGATTGTAATCATTTATTCTAATAAATGAATATTCACTATTTGAGTATACATGTTTGTGTATTTAATTGAGATCTTAAACTCATTTACTGAATGTCCGCAATATAATTCACAGCATGAGAGAATTTGTGATGAATTCACAACTAGTGATTATCTCTACATGTGCAATTGTGAAGTATTGAAATTGTCCCTAGTCGATGAATTGATAAATACGGACACTATCAATTCTGTTGAAGACAAGCATGAGTTATTCTCTAATCAGCTGATTCTCACTGGCTGGTGACATTGAGATATCCGGAGATAAACATGAATGCTAGTTAAGGGAACTAGTTCATTGGAGTGACTGACTGTAAAACTTCATATGGTAGTGTACATATAGATATGTCAGTGAAGTTCTTACTGTAGCTTAAGTGCGATGTTCCTTTGACTTGCAGTGTTCAAGTCATCTTGGTCATGGAGACTTATACTTTGACATCTTAAGCAAGCATCTCCAAGGAGGTGTGGACCCAGGATGATTGGGTATAAGCCGAAGTGCCCGAAGATGTTTAAACAGCCTACAAAGGATTCACCACTCCTTGCGAGGAGATGTATACCCGAGGCCTATCGTCAGATTGTTACTCAAAGCCTCTGGCCAGAGCATGACATGTTCAGAGTATGAATCTCTTAAATACATAAGAGTAATTAGAATCCGTAGGACGAGAAAACGTTACTTGGGCTAGGTGTGACGTAGTCAGCCTAGTGGGGACTGACACACATAGACCATGTCCTGAACCAAGTGGGTATAAGATGGTGAAGGGAATGGGGCACGATTCATTATAGCCGCTGAAGGATTTCAGAATTGTTTCTGAGGTCAACCGTTGATCTTTCGATTAATTGGGGATCATAATGTACTACTAGGTGCCACTCATGATCGTTCTATAATTAATAGATTAATTATAGACGACCAATATAAATCAAAAGCCTATTTAGTCACACGCACTACGAGTAATCCGAGGGATTTAAAACGAGTTGAAAATTAGATTTTCCAATCAAGAGAGATTAGGTTTGGTTGAGCCAAACGATAAGTCGAATCTAAATTTTTCAGAGACGCATCGGTAGCGTAAAATGGCTAAGTCTTTTGAAGACTTAATAGATGAATTAAATAAGTTTAATTCATTGGGGCTTGGCTTGGATGGGCCGGCCAAAGAGGGCCTCCATCCTCTTTGCTTGGCCGGCCACAACAAAGGGAGAGAACCAAGTTTTTGGTTCAATTTATAAAATAAACCAAGTGTGGTTTGTTTTATAAAATTATGGATGATATAAATTTTTATATAATAAACCAAGGTTTGGTTTATTTTTCATGGAAATTAAAATGAACCATGGATTGGTTTATCTTATAAAATCAATCATGGATTGATTTACCATGATAAGGAAATTAAAATGAACGAGGGAAAAGGTAAGAAGAAGGAGGTCTCATCATCCGATTTGGAGGAATCTAGTGCTTCCATGGGTAGTGATGCGGAAGCTTACATGGTAAGAAAGGTAAGAAAAGCATTTAAACAATTTTCTACTTACAAGTCTCATGGTAGGAGAGAATCAATGAGCAAAAATATATCAAGAAAGATTATCTGCTATAATTGCCAAGGAGAAGGTCACATGAGAGACGAGTGTCCTCTCTTGAAAAAGAAGGAAGAAAAGAAGAAAGAAGGAAAGAAGAAATCAAAAGAGAAGGAGAAGAAGGTGCACAACCTGAAGGCTACATGGGATGATCCATCTTCATCGGAGGAGGAGGAGCATTTTATTTCCCATTTTGCACTAATGGGAATTGATGACATTGTCTCCACGGCATCTGAATTTGAAGAGGAGAAGAGCTCGAGTGAAGATGAAGAGAGCTCAAGTGAAGGGGGAGGCTCCACTTCGGAATTAGACTTCTCGGTAAGTGAGGTATACAACTTACCCACTTCTACTCTTGTAAAGATAATTTCTAGTACTAGTGATGATTTGGTAGATGCTAAAAAGAAAATTAAGTGTTTAAAAAGAGAAAATTGCATGTTAAAGGATAAATTAGCATCCATGGAAATTAAGGATAATGAGCATGCTTCTTCTTCTATCTCAAATGACTCATGTTTAGAAGAAGAAAATAAGGATTTAAGGGAAAAGGTAGATAGTCTTACTCAAGCACTTAGGAAGTTTGAAGTTGGCTCAAAGACATTAGATATGATCATTGGGAGCTAACGAGCAAGCTTTAGGAAAGAGGGATTGGGTTTTGACAAGTCTAACAGTGGGAAAAATTATCATTGTCTAATTGCTAGAGGACAATTAAAGATCAAGACTCTAAGTAAGAAATGGATCTCTAATGAGTACTTGGTTAACCCAATTAGGAAACATTACTATTGGGTACCAAAGTCAATCCTCAAGAGTTAGAGGATTTGGGGTAAGTCAACCATGATATTAGAATTTCAAATATTTGAAATTTGGTTGACTTGAGACATTGAGGGGGAATTTGTAGCCCATAGTAGAAATTCATGATGAATTGGGCAAAATAAGGCTTACCTTGAAAACGTCTCATATTACTTTGTTTTATGATTGTATTCATGCGTATGAGATGTTAGGATGATACAAATGATCCACTTGTGCTTGTGTCATAGTGTTGGGTCATTAGAAGTATCAAATTATGAAAAATAGACCAACCATGGGGAACGTAAGTGTTTAATTAATGGACATTTTGCCCAAAGATCATGGTTGGAGATTTTAAACATTGGAAAACTATTTTATGTTTTATATGTTTTGTCATAAGCTTGGAACATGTATGAGTTCATAATTAGATTGAAAACTTGATACAAAGTTAGTATTTTTTCAAGAAATTTGGACTTTAGTCAAAAGTCAAGCATGTTTGAAATTTTTCACGACTTGATATTTTTCCTTAATAGAGTTTATTATATCAAACATGCCTGCAAAGTTTTACAATTTTTGAAATTTTCTAGAATTTTTGGAAGGTTTTTGAAATTTGGATCAGAAGCTGAAATTGGGACTGATCAGTATCAGTCGACTGCATTTTGGCCAGTCGACTGATACAGCTAAATTCAGTTTCTGCAATTTCTTTTCAGAAATAAGGATTCCCTCATTTGATGCCATAGGTTAGTATTGCTGTAGGCAATCGTCTTTGATGATGTCAAAGGGGGAGAATGGGTGGTTTAAGTTAGATTTTTAGCTAAAATCTTGACTTAATATTGGATTATGATAAAAATTAAAAATGGATGAAGGCATAGGTTAAGGGGGAGGTTACCTCTTAGGTTTTGCTATGTCTTACATTTTTATTTGCTATTGCTTGTTGTTAAGTTAGGTTTGAAATTTAACTAGGATTATGATTAGAATTGAAAATGGGAGAAGACATGGGTTAAGGGGGAGGTTCCTCTTAGATGTTGCTATGTCTTGTATTTTTATTTACTGCTGTTGACTGGTATTTTCTCCCTAACTTAAACATATTGCCACACATCAAAAAGGGGGATATTATTGAGGCAATCGACCCAAGAATGATCGGGAAGATCATGGTTTTGATGTGTATGCCAATAAGTTTAAGGTTAGGGTGTTGTGTTGTATTTAATATGTGTGATTGAGTTTGCAGGACTTAGAGAATCACACTTGGAGAACATATTCGAGGGACGAGAGCCGAGGGAGGAGGACTCCAAGGGCAAGCCGAGAAGTTGACTTCAAGGGCACACGTGAAGGGTGGCATGGAGGCAAGCCAAGGGAAGGCTTGTGTACGCATCCGAGGGACGATAGCCAGAGGAAGATGACTTCAAGGGGCGAGCCAAGAGAGTGAACCTGAAGGCACGCGTGAAGGAGAGTGTTTGGAGTGAATGTAAGTGAGTGGAGAGGCTGGGCAGTCAACTGGTAGGAAGTCAGTCGACTGCCAAAACTTACAGAAGGTTTTCAGCCTTCGACCAGTCGACTGGCCCAGGGGCAGTCGACTGGTAACCCCAAAATATAGCCGTTGGCTAACATTTAAGGCTATACCAGTCGACTGCCCCAGGGGTAGTCGACTGGTGCGAGGCTGGATAGCTTGCGAAGCTATCTTGTTCTCTTATTTAAAGGAGACTCTTAGGCACGAGGAAGATACAGTTCCTTATTGTATCGAAGTGTTGCTAGTGCCCTAACTGATCTACTCTTCCTCTAGCTTTCATCTTGATCTTGTAAAGAGGAAGAAGGCAACCGTGTAAAGGTTTTCTCCACCTTGAAAGAGACATTTCATAGTGGAGGTGGTGTACTCGTGCGGATCCTTGGATTAGTCATCCTTCGGGGTGGATACCAAGTAAAATACTCTTGTTAGTATTGAATATATTGTTTTCCATTATATTTTGTATTGTGCTAATCATCTTGTAGAGAAAAATCGAAAAGAGCTATTCACCCCCCTCTAGCCGACCCATCGATCCTAACAGTACTATACATACATCAACCACCGCTATATTGGGTAAGTTGAGTGGACAAGATACAAGCGCCAAAACCTGGGGCTATGCAAATACACCACACAACCTATGACCCTGAATGAAAAGTCGTAACACCTGTGGATTAAAACCCCGAATATTTGTAAGGACTCCAAACACCTAGGAAGTATCAACTATTTGCACACAACTCCAACTGAGTATGACACAATAGGAAAAATATACCCGATGTCCCGTCTCAACAACAAGGAAGCCAGTGGTCGTCAACCTGTAAACAATGCTATGATGCATGTCACTAATATGCACAACATCAATCAAACCAAAACCATGCATCCATACAATACGAAAACACAAATAACATCAAAGTAAATAAACATGTACTAATCTATTGGGTAGGGTTTACCTAATGTCAACCAAACCTTAGATAGGTCAAATACAGTGCATGCGTACAAGTGGTACTCTTTAGATTATAAGCCAAGAGATGAGATTGTATAACTGAACAATTCGAATTACTACTTAAATGTCAATCAAGAATAAGTATCAAACAGGAAAAACAAGGCAAATAGATTTAAGGTGAATCAACCTACTCAGAAAATAAAACAATCATGTATTTAAGGTAAACGAATATACAGAAATCAGGTGAGAAGTACCCGCCTTAAATGTAAGATGTATCCAAGTAAATCTCACATCCAAGTGCTCATATCAACTCAGAGTCCTGTATCATGAATAAGATTTAGCTATTTATACAGGTAATTAATTACATAAACTAATTACTAAACTAGACTAGGATTATGCCTAATTATGATGCTCATCTAATTAATTAAACTCTTATTTACAATACACACACACACACATCCTCATCCCTCCACTGGGGGATAGTTAAGCGTTTGCTACACTATCTTAATGGTACACACTCTTATAGTCTGATTCTCTGACAACACTCTTCTCTCTCTTTGCATGCCTAATGTGATGCAGATTGGGTCGGTGACATTGATGATCATATTCTCACTAGTGTTTATATTATGTTCCTGGGTCCCAACCCAATTTCTTGGACCTCCGAAAATTAGGGTTCTGTTGCTCGCTCGTCTACTGAGGCTGAATATCGTGTCATTGCTTCTATTGCTGCAAAACTTCAAGGGGTTCGATCTCTTTTTGATGAACTAGGTGTGGACACTGTGACCTTTACAACTTCTATCTATTATGATAATGCTGGAGCTACATATCTCTATGCAAATCTAATTTTCATTCACTTATGAAATATATTGCTTTCGATTATCATTTTGTTTGTGAACTGGTTCAAAGTAATAAAGTTTGTGTCTTTTATGTCTATTCATCTTATCAATTTACTGATATTTTGACAAAATTATTTCCCTTCATTTTCTCTATTTCAAGATTGATGTCTCTACTAGCCCATCCTCAATTATTCCTTCACTAAATAACATACGCGCTAAGACCTAAACATCAACCTTCCAGATATTCAACTCACTCACGACTCTAATTAAAACCATTTAAAATATACTTTGAAATGGAGAAAAGGGCCCACGATATAATTCTTGACCAATCGAACAAAATGATTAACTCCAAAATGGTCCAACAAAGTGGGCAAGTAGATTCCCGTTTGAAAGGGTCATCTTCCTTGCGTTGACTACAAAATTTATATGATATTTTTGGTCAACTCAATTATTGAAGGAGTAACTGAAAGATGCAGCTCATGAATACTCCATCCTTCCTTCCTTCCTTCCTAAGTAAACATCAAGTTGGCGGGAGTTGGCCGGCGTTAGGAGAAGGGCTTTCAAAATCTTAATCTTTCAAAGGGAAAGTTCACAATGCCATTTTTAGCTTACATTATTTTGTAATATCAAGATGTGGGGCATTTACTATTCAGGGGGTATTTTGATGTGTTTAATAAAGTTATATGATTCTGTCACGGAGCGAGGTGGAAGTCCCAAGGGTGGGATGGTCTTCCGAGCGACACAAGCGGCTGAGGTGGCATCGACCTGACCTCTGCCTGCAAAATAGCGACCGTTAGCAAATCCGCCGGTGCATTTCCCCGGCAAGACACTCCAACGGTCAAGTAAATATCCGCAGGAAATTTAGTATTGGAGCAAATGGAAATATAGTGGAAGAGAGAGCTCGTCCACATACCTGCGGAAAGAGGAGTGGAGGACTTATATAGTCGGGGGAGTTGACAACCCCTATTCGTGTCGACGAGACAGGGGTATGGTATCTGTCAGCTCGTATGAGAGCACCTGGGAGTGCCGCGGCATGACACGGGGTGCTTAGGCAGTACGACGGTACTAGAGCGGCGGGATGACTGTGAGGTGTGTCATAAATGGGTGAGGCGCATAGTACCCCGACGTCAACATCGTACCCTGTATGTAATGACATAGGGCTGCGTAGGGACGATCTAGTCCGTAGCCCGAGCGTCGACCGATGGGTTCGAGTGTCGAGGACCGGGTCGGGTAATAGCCAGGGAGTGTGGGCCGCCACGGGTTCGTCTGGGAGAGTTGAGGCGCGGGGTACACCCTGAGTCGGGGGTCTATTTGTTAGTGACGAGATGGCTAGAGAGGGGGGGTGAATATAGCCAATCGCTTTCGCTTCGAAGAGTTAGCAAGTTTCTGCACTTAAACTATCAGCAGCATAGCGGAAGAAGCAAAAGAGAAGTAAAGCAATGCAGTAAACAAAAACAGAGATGAAGGCTAACAATCGACAGCTACCAAGATCGCTAACAAGAGGGTTTATAAGGTTCGGGGATAACTTGTCCCTACTCCTTGGCGTGCCCTTAAGGTGGGTGATCCCTTGATCGTCGGCAGATCAAGCCCCGGTGATCACCGGATATAAAGCAACCTCCTTCTCGGTGGAGAAACCTCTCCACAGCGTTTCAATCACAGATAAGTGTTTAAGCTTAATGAAACAACAAGAAAGATCTTACTCAAACCCTCGGCAAGGACAAGAACACAGCAAGCTTCCTTGAGCTCCACCCAGTGGCGATCTCACGCAAGAACCCTCTTCGTGTCTTCCCACTGTTGGACTCCAAGCTCCTTGTTCCCTCCTTCAAGGCTCAAGTAAAGGATGATTGCTTCTCGATCGCTTGCTCAGAATGATGGAAAACTCAAGAACAGCAAGCTTGATGTGGAGAACTCAAAACGCAGGAACTCAAGAGCACAAAAACTGAAGCATTGTCGAACTCTACTTCTCTCGTTCCTTTTGTTTCTCCGCCAAGCAACAAGTAACCTCATCTCCAGCAGCCTACAGCTGCCTCACTGCCAACGCGCTAGCTACACTGAACCCTTACTGAACTTACTGAGCTCCCTCAGCCAAGCTTCAGTCAGCGGCTTCAGTCCTGCAGCTCCAGCCGTTGCAACCTGTGTGGAGAAAGGGACAAACCTGCTCCAAGGAAAGCCCTCTTTGACTTCTCCTTGAGTGTTTGAATCCTCCCCTGTCACCTGCAACTTAATCAGACTGTTAGAGCAGCAAATCACGCAGTAAATCAAATATCAGAGGTAAGTGGCAACAAATATCAGATGTTCAGACGCGATCAGAGCGTCTGACAGTGCAATTTGAATTAAAGTGATCGGTCACCGGACCGATCAGAGAGACTCCTGATCGGTCACCAGACCGATCAGGCTAGGTCCAGACTGATCAGGCTCCGTCCTGATCGGTCCCCAACGCTTAATCAGAAATCGCGATTTCTTAGTGACTTCTCCTGGATCGATCACCGGACCGATCCCAGGTTATGGATCGATCACCCGAACGATCCACCCCTTTCTTGGGCGATTTCTGAGCTTCGCAGTCCAGACCTCCTGATCGGTCATCAGACCGATCAGGCAGCCTCCTGATCGGTCACCAGACCGATCAGATCATGACCAGACCGATCAGGCTAGAGCATGATCGATCATAGTGAGGAACCTGCGACGCTGGATCGTTCACCAGAACGATCTGCACAGTGATCCTGATCGGTCACCAGACCGATCAGGAGCAGTTCAGCAAGGGAACTCAACCTCACTGCTCGCTCCCTGATCGGTCACCAGACCGATCAGGAGCCAGTCAATGGGTGAAACGCATACTCCCTGATCGGTCACCAGATCGATCAGGAGCAACACAGTAGGTTCCCAACCTCACTGTGTGCTCCCTGATCGGTCACCCGACCGATCAGTCATCGCTGGATCGGTCACCAGACCGATCCACGAAGGAGCAGCGTGCCAGAATCCCTGATCGATCACCAGACCGATCCAGGGACTCAAACTCAGCCCTCCAAGCTAAGTTTCCATCCACCTTAGCCCTCCAAGCTAAGGATTTTCCATCTAACTCTCCAAGTTGGGAATTTGCACCTAACCTTCCAAGTTAGGACTTTTCACCTAGCCCTCCAAGCTAGGACTTTTCACCTAGCCCTCCAAGCTAGGACTTTTCACCTAGCCCTCCAAGCTAGGACTTTTCACCCAACCCTTCCGAGTTAGAACTTCATCCAACCTAGCCCTCCAAGTTAGGCACCTGACCCTCCAAGCCAGGACTTTTTCACCTAATTCTCCAGGATGGGAATTTGCACCTAACCCTCCAAGTTAGGACTTTTCACCTAGCCCTCCAAGCTAGGACTTTTCACCCAACCTTTCCGAATTAGGACTTTTCCAACACCTAGCCCTCCAAGCTAGGACTTTTCAAGCATCTAACCCTCCAGGTTAGGATTTTCCAACACCTAGCCCTCCAGACTAGGATTTTCCATACCATGTCTGATCCCCGATCAGGACTTAATCATAATCAATAATCATCCACCTAAACTTAAATCGGTGTCAACACCAAAACAACAATCAGGGCCAGACTGCATCAACACTATTGAGCTATGTCTGTCTAGCTTTGTCTCGGTTCTATGAGTTGTCGGATCCAGGGGATGCCGAGGGAGCGTGGGACGCCACGTGTCCGACTGAATGGCTTGGCCTCGATTCGGATCGGGGTGCGAGTTTAGGTGACTGAGTTAGGAGACGTCCGGGATCGACCCGACCGACCCTGCCCGCGGTCGGTCGGCGAGCGCCTCGGGGGTTTCCCGACTCAAGGACTCCCTTGGTGAGGTCGTCATTGGTCCTTCTACTGGGCTTTCGTGGCGCCAGGCTAGCTGGCTGAGCAGGTCGAGCTACCCGTAAGCAAGGCCGGGATCATTATAAGTTGAACTTATTTTGTGATTCTAATATGTTTGTTTGACATATATATACATGCGGGGTATTTATGCATCCATCCGGATTCGACCGGCCTCTGTCTATCGATTGTTACTCACCACTTAAGTACCAACTCTGCTTAGCTGATGCTCATTTTATGTTTGCAAAGCTTGTCGACGAGCTAGGAGCTAGGAGCTTGGGAGGTACGTAATTTAAAGAATCAGACAGCAGACAAATTGAACCTGGGGTGACCGGTCCGGCCCCATAGAAGTTTTTCACCGGTCACCAGGGTAAATCGGAAAGCGCTCGTGATGGGCAGGGGAGGTACGTAATTGGTGTCTCTATGGGCGTTGAAGTTGAAAGATTAAAAATTCAAGAGGTTTGGACTGGTTGTGTAAGTGCAAATGATGGAAAAATTCAAGAGGTCTGAATAGACTAGCTAGTTGAACTCCAGATGCGTCCAGACTAAGATATCATATTAATTATATTCTAGACCAAAATTCTAGATAAGGTGTGAATAACATCTTGACCTACAAATTTTAACATAACAATTTGAAATTGTCTTTGATCTTCAATTTAATTTACTATATATATATATATATACGTGGTTGCTTGATACTTGCTCTTTTGAAAGTCATCACCACGTCAATATGAAGTATGCAAGATTTTTAAAAATATGAACTCCCTAGGTAACTCCTAGGTTGATACATCATTCAAGCTTAAGTAACAACATCACTTTGAGATCAAACACTCTTTACGGAGATCAAGCTTGATCCAACACGCCCATCACTCTAAATTTCGTTGGAAATTTCTGACGGATATAAAAATATTCTACCGGTGTATTAAAACAAGAAGTTTATGTTTAATGAGTTTATTAAATGTCTAGATTGATTTGGTTCAAATTAGGGTGATGGGCTTGCTGGATCAAGCTTGGTCTCCCGTGTTTGACCTTGAAGTGATGTCGTAATTAAGCTTGAATGACGTATCAAACTAGGAGTTACTTAGGGAGTTCATATTTTTAAAAGTCTTACATACTTGATATTGACGTGGTGTTGACTTTCAAAGGAGCAAGTAGCAAGGAACCACATATATATAGTATATTAAATTAAAGATCCAAGACCATTTCAAATTGTTATGCTAAATTTTATCGGCAAAGATGTTATTCACACCTTACCTAGCATTCTAGTGTATAATATAATTAAATATGATATTCAATACTCTTTAAACTTTCGTACACGTGGTTAAGTAGATATTGGATATTTGATTTTGTTTAAAAAAAATCAAATATAATTTTACAAAAAAAATTAAGGTATTATCAATTAATGTTGGTCAGAATTAACTTTAAAAAAATAAAATTTACATTTCACGTAGATGAATCTAAATTATTAATTTGTTCAAAACTAATTACGGGTGAATAAAAAATTAATTGTTTAAAGGTTAACTCAAAATTGACATAGAAGGAAGAAGATGGGGATTAGTCCTACATTTGAAATTTCCGAAGTTGTTTGCTACCTTATATGTGTTCCTGTGTTAATGGAGTTAAAAAAAAAAACACAAGCGATCTCTTTTCACAGGCGAGCAGGTGCTAGCACCTGCGAGCTCGCCATGCACGCAATGAACTCTTTGTTGGCGCACTTTGCACTTCGCGATGAGCATTGAGGAGCTTAAATTTATGCTCCAGATAACGTGACATGCGACATGACAGTGCTTACCTGGAACTCAGGTAGGAAGAAAGAGATGACTGGACTGTTGATTGGGCAAGCAAATGGCAACCGTTGGATCGAAGATGGGTGCAGGATCGCAAGTGACATAATCTGGAGCGTTGATCGCGAAGAGCCGTGATTTGACGATTAGTAATGAGACTTGATCTGAAGCGTTAGATTAGATTTGCTGGATGAGATCAAAGGGAGATCTGAAGGGTTACAACTCTCCAGATCGAACGACCTAGATTAATCCTAAACCAAAGGTCACACCCACTCACCAAAGGGTACCTCACCTCTTCCCTTGTATAAATAGAGTCCCCTAGATGATTCATTCATTCAATCATCAAAGTCATTAGCATTCATTCCACTTGTGCATCCAGAGTCCAAAAAGCCTACGAGAAGGTTCGCTAGTCTCAAAATTTGAAGTGTTGCTATTTCAAGACATCGCCGTTGTATCCTGAAAAATGAATCGCTGCTATCCGCGAGTACTTGTAGCGGAAAAATATCATTTTACGGACATAGTGTCTAACAGTAGCCTCGACAAAATCATATCAGTTTGCATCCTCCCTGTTGGGGCAATCGGGCCAAGTATGATCTGGAGGATCAAGGGTTTTGATGTGTGTGTCAATATGATTAAGTTAGGGTTTGTTGTTGGACTTGTTGGATCGATGTCGTATGCTAGAGGGGGGGGGTGAATAGCATTTTCGAATCTTCTTCTTCCTACGTTGTTAGTTGCGCAAGCGGAAATACAAAAGAATGAAACTAACAACAAAAAACAACGCTAACAATACCGATTTACTTAGTATATCCACCCCTAAGGGTGACTAATCCAAGAATCCTTCGGTGGATCACTCCCTGGATAACCTCCGGCTAGCCCTTGTCGCTCCTTGTGGGTGGAGAAACCTCGCCACGGCACCTTGACAACACCTGGGCTCTAGAGACTACTAACAATCCTTAACCAAACTTGTTTCATCAGGGATCCCAGCCAAAACGAAGCCCTCTTAAATAGGACATACATTCTGTTTGGCCGCCACCAGTCGACTGCCCCCACTCAAATTCGACCGTTGGCACCCAACGTTCGAATTCTGGGTGCTACCAGTCGACTGTTCCCAGGGCAGTCGACTGGTCCCTTACTAAGCCTAGGGTTACACTCCCCGAGTACATTTCGCTTCGCACTCAAACCCTTCCAGCTTAGTTCCCGAGTACAACGACTCACACTAGGACCCTCACAACCTGGTCGACTCTTCACTAGCAGCCTCGACTGTTGCCTTCACGCCCTCTTCATCTTCGGCTCCCGTCCCTCGGATGCATGCAAGTCTCCAGCTTGCCTCCATGCCATCATTCACGCATGTCTCGAAGTTCGCACTCCTCAGCTCATCGTCCCTGCTATCCACGATCCCTCGGATGCGCACACAAGCTTCCAGCTTGCCTCCATGCCATCCTTCACCTGAAGACATCAACCAAGTCCATGTGTACCTGCAAACCTGCACACTCACATACACATGTTAGTCCAACAATAAACCCTAACTTAAACCCTTTGCCCAAACATCAAAACACATGGTCACTCCAGACAACAGATTGCCTCAACAATCTCTCCCTTTTTGATGTTTGACAATACCTTTAAGTTAGAGAAAACAAATAGTAATAAGTAGCAAAAACAATACTAAACAAACAACTGGACTTACATTGCCAAGACTCCATCTTGGACTTACACTGCCAATGCATATGCAATGCAAATACCCACGGATCCTATCCCAAGGCGTCCCACACCTAACCCTCCAAGTTAGGAATTTTCTGAAACGGGCTTTTTTAAAACCTATCCCAAGGCTCCCCACACCTAACCCTCCAAGTCAGGATTTTTCCACACCTAATCCTCCAAGTTAGGACTTTTCACCAAAATGGGCTTTTTAAAGTTTCTCCAAAGCTTCCCCTACACTGGACTTACAAAGGCTTTTTAAGAACCCCTCCAAGGTTCCCCTTACGCCAAGAGTGGAGCAACCATGCTCCGCTCCCCCTAAACCTTGGGTTTCCCGCAAAGGCGTGTTTGGTTTCCCAAATTAAACCCAACACTTCTCCACCTTTTCCATACATCAAAAAGACCCCAATAATATCCTAATTATTGGTTCTTTTAATCCCTAATAATCCTAAACATAGTGTACTAGCCCCCCATACACTTGTTTTTCATCATTTGGATACAAATCAGCTGCTGGATACCCACACCAGCCCTGACTAGTCGACTGCCCCCAGGGCAGTCGACTGATACTCTGAATATCAATTTTTCAGCATTTCTGACTCCAAATTCAGAAATGCACAACTAATTCCATAAATCTCCAAAAATTTTCAAATTTTGTGGAGAACTTTGTGGTACCCATACCTACTTGGGAAAAATACATTCAACCATGTATCTATCACCATTCCCAAGTTTGACACAAAACCCAAAAGTTTTCTATGAAAATTAAGTCAACTAGGAGGCAACCTCCCCCTTAACCTATGTCTTCTCCCAATTTTCAATTTACATAGGTGAAGTTCTACCCAACTTAACACCATAGCACCAAGTCAAGTTCTACCCAACTCAACTTCCAAGTCCTTCCCTCTTAGACACCATTAAAGGATTGCCCCCAAGCAACCTTATCCTTAGTGCCAAAAAGAACTCAACAAAACTTTGAAACATCTCTAAGCGTTTGCAAGCACATTTGTTAGGATATACCCTATCCTTGAAAAATATGTTTCCATGAAGAATAATAAGTGTGCGTGTGCTTGACTTTCGGTAACAATTCTAATTTCCTCAAAAGATTGGCATTTTGTATCAATTTTCAAATTCATCTATAATTTCATATGTTTGCTAAGGCTTATCATTATAATTTGACACATAGAATTGTTCTCAATTTTTCCTTTTTATTTCTAAATCCTAGATACATATGGGAAACTTATCAATCTTCCTTGATTTTTTACTAAAACCTTATTAAATCATGGGATAACACTTTACTCAAGGAATATGGAATCATAATTAAGAATTTTAATCCAAATCCATATTCTATCTTCCAATTTTACGATTTCTCACTATCCAATATGTCTTATATTCTGAAACCTATGGACCAGTCGACAGCCCCAGGGGCAATCGACTGCCAAAACTCACAGAATATTTTTGGGCTGAGATCTGTCGACTGCCCCCAGGGTAGTCGACTGATACCTGAATTTCAGGTTTTCAGTCCAATTTCAGAAATGCCAAAATAATTCCACAAGTCTTCAAAAAATCTGAAATTTCGTGAGGAGATTTGTGGAACCTATGTCTACTTGAAAAAAATATGTTTCCAAACAAATGTACTCTAAATCCCAAGATTGGCACGAAACTCAACTCTTCCTAATTGTATCATTTTAACTTCTCCCAAAAGTCCTAATTGTGGTTTCTCCTCAATGTTTCTTCTTATCCTTGATCATAGTTCATTTCTATCATTGAATTATATGATATTTACCCATTAAAATCGCATTCTCACCTTTTTCTCCATAATTCTCCTTTTAATGTGCCAATTTCCTAGGGTTAAGACTCACCCAAGTCTTCTAAACCCTTTGACACATTTCCTAGTCCACCTAGACTTCCTAGAGAACTCATCTCTTGAGATCCATTTACCATGGACCCTAAAGGCTCCCAGAGCTCCCCCTTGAGCTCTTAGCCCTAGCCACCTCCCTAGGTGACTCAATCCACACTAGACCACACCGGTGTGCTCCCAGTGATTCTTGGCCTACAAAATGAACCTTCTTAATCTTGGACACCTTGTCCTTGGTTAAGTCATTCTTTTTTACCTTCGAATGACACCCCCTTGTCATTTTTGGACTTCTCCTTCTTGCCATGATCATATGCTTCCCCAACATACGTTTTTTTTGTTGACATTGGAGACCTTAGACCGGTATCCCAACCCCGATCTATCATAGTTGAGTTTTAAACTACCCAACACCATGTCTAGACCCTTAAATCGAACCTTGAATCTTTCTAGGGTCTTTTCCAATGTATCAAGTCTTGCCCTCAATGCTTGATTTTTTCTTTCCAAGTTTCTAACCTTAGTGTCCATATGTCCACTTTGGACATTCCTAGACCTACCCATTTTCTTAGGCATGTGTCTCCCCTTCTTGGGGTTTGTGCCTTGATCCTTAGATACAAAGGTCTTAGGTCTATCATGATGCATGTTTTTCCTAGGGTTATGATCTACCTTATTACTCCTATTCCTATCATTATACTTAAATCCAAAATTATACATCATCAAATATTTTTCATTAATTCTAGCATGCATGGATGAATAATTAACTCTATTTTTAATATGCATGGACGAACTCAAATTAGAATTACACTTTAACTTAGGGTTAGGAATTACCTCCCTTACCCTTGTAGTCCCTCCTTGTTGTGAGCTTCTTCTCTTCTTTCTTTCCTCCTTCTCCCACCTTCTTAGATGCTCCATTTTCTTGATTTCACCTTTCTTTAGGCACTTGGTGTGGTAGTGTCCTAGCTCTCCACATGTGAAACATCGAATTTTTCTTCTTTTCTCTTGGACTTCTCCAATCCTAGAACCCACATTAGATTTAATAGAATTTGAAATGAGTTTAGATTTTACCTCCTTTTTACCTAGTGGGCACTTGTCCTTGTAGTGCTCCTTTTCATTGCATCCAAAGCATGTGATATTGTCCTTTTTCTTTGCTTTTGTGGAGGTGGAGGCTAGGTTGACTTCTTCTTCAACCTTGGATGAAGTGGATGCTTCCTCTTGTTCCAGCATTGAAGTGGGTCTCTCCTCCCCCTCAATTCTTGAAATTGACACTTCTTCTTCTTCTCTTAATGAGGTGGAGAATCTCTCACTTTCTTTTCCCCCTTCTTGGGCTATTGAGCTTACTTCCCTTGATGATATTGATAATTCTTCTTTCTCTTGAACTTGTGTAGGATTCTCATGAAACCTTTCCAACTTATTCCATAATTCATATGCATTTTCATATTTACCTACACCACTCAAAACATTGTTAGGCAAAAGATTAACTAATATATCAATTACCTTCTTATTAGCCCTAGATTGTTCTTGTTGCTCTTTGTCCCAATATCTAGGACGAAGCTTCTTTCCGTGCTTGTCCTTTGGAACTTCGAAGGGCTCTTCTATTGCCATCCTACATTCCCACTCCATTCCTAGCCATGTCTTTATTCACATCCTCCAATAGTCGAGATCATCACAATCGTAGGGAGGCAGAGTGTAGATGTCATCCCCAAATTTGTCTTCCATTGTTCTTCCTCTAGCTTTTGCTCTTCTTGGCGGTTATTCCAATCACGAGCGGTCCTAACTCTGATACCACTTGTTGGATCGATGTCGTACGTTAGAGGGGGGTGAATAGCATTTTTTGAATCTTCTTCTTCCTACGTTGTTAGTTGCGCAAGCGGAAATACAAAAGAATGAAACTAACAACAAAAAACAACGCTACCGATTTACTTGGTATCCACCCCTAAGGGTGACTAATCCAAGAATCCTTCGGTGGATCACTCCCCGGATAACCTCCGGCTAGCCCTTGTCGCTCCTTGTAGGTGGAGAAACCTCGCCACGGCACCTTGACAACACCTGGGCTCTAGAGACTACTAACAAGCCTTAACCAAGCTTGTTTCATCAGGGATCCCAGCCAAAACGAAGCCCTCTTAAATAGGACATACATTCTGTTTGGCCGCCACCAGTCGACTGCCCCCACTCAAATTCGACCGTTGGCACCCAACGTTCGAATTCTGGGTGCTACCAGTCGACTGTTCCCAGGGCAGTCGACTGGTCCCTTACTAAGCCTAGGGTTACACTCCCCGAGTACATTTCGCTTCGCACTCAAACCCTTCCAGCTTAGTTCCCGAGTACAACGACTCACACTAGGACCCTCACAACCTGGTCGACTCTTCACTAGCAGCCTCGACTGTTGCCTTCACACCCTCTTCATCTTCGGCTCCCGTCCCTCGGATGCACGCAAGCCTCCAACTTGCCTCCATGCCATCCTTCACGCATGCCTCGAAGTCCGCGCTCCTCGGCTTATTGTCCCTGCTATCCACGGTCCCTCGGATGCGCACACAAGCCTCCAGCTTGCCTCCATGTCATACTTCACCTGAAGACATCAACCATGTTCATGTGTACCTGCAAACCTGCACACTCACATACACATGTTAGTCCAACAACAAACCCTAACTTAAACCCTTTGCCCAAACATCAAATCACATGGTCACTCTGGACCATAGATTGCCTCAACATGACTAATATGTGTATGTGAGTGTGTAGATTTGCAGGTACACATAGACTTCGTTAATGTCTTCAGGTGAATGGTGGCATGGAGGCAAGCCATGGGCTTGTGTGCGCACCTGAGAGACCATGGATAGCAGGGACAATGAGCCGAGGGATGCGGACTTCGAGGCGTATGTGAAGGATGACATGGTGGTAAGCTGGAGGTTTGAGTGCGCATTTGAGGGGCGAGGGCCGAAGACGAAGCGGGCGTTAAGGCAATAGTCGAGACTGTTGGTGAAGAGTCGACCAGGTTGTGAGGGTCCGAGTGTGAGTGTTTGTACTCGGAAACTAAGCCGGGAGGGTTTGAGTGCAGAGAGAAATGTACTCGGGAAGGGAACCCTAGGCTTAGATGGGGACCAGTCGACTGCCCAAGGGGCAGTCGACTGAGATGACCAGAATTCAAAAGGTTAGTGTGTGAGAATTCGAATTCAAGGGGGATGAGTCGACTGCCCCAGGGGCAGTCGACTGGCCAACGGTCATATTCAGCTCGAGCTCTATTTAAAGGAGCTCGGTTCAAGTTGTCTACCCTTGGCGAAACTTGCTTGGAAAAAGCTAGTTAGTAGCCTTCTTTGCTCAGGTAGTATCCAAGAGTTGTGGAGAGATTTCTTCACCCACAAGGAGCTACAAGATCTAGCCGGATGTGCTCCGGGGAATCATCCACCGACGGATTAGGGATCACCCACCTTATGGGCAACCGTGGAGTAGGAGTTTTTTTATCTCCGAACCACGTAAATAGGTGTGTTCCTTATTGTTAGTTTTGTTTTTAGTTAGTATATTCCGCTTGCGCACTAATAATTGTAGGAAGAAATCCGAAAGTTGCTATTCACCCCCCCTCTAGCAAGACGAACACGATCTAACACTCTCGGCAACAACTCCATAATCAACTCCCAAAAGTAAATTCCTGATAGAATTTGAATTCCGTTAGAAATTCTCGACGGAATTCAAGTTCTGTCGGGAATTTGCGATGTTAGTCCTAATTAGATCGCGTGCTCTCCGGCTTCCTCTCCATCGACATCTCTGACCTCTCCTCTCCGTCGGCGTCTCGTTCTCTGATGAAGGTATGCTTTTTCTTCCCCTACCCTTCCTCTCTTCTCTGATCCAGCAAATCTGGCCGTCGGCGTCTCGTTCACTTGTGGGTGTGGTTGTGACCGACCACAAGATGTGGCCGGCAACCACAAGTTGTGGCTATGGCCGTGGTCGACTAGATCTGATGGCCGACCTCATTTTGTGGCAATGGTCGACCACAAGATGTGGCTGGGCAATGTGGTCGTGGCCGGCCACATCTGGCTGTTGCCCGATCTAGCGGCCAACCAAATTTTGTAGCCATAGTCAGTCGTGGCTAGATCTAGCAGTCGACCATATCTCTAGCTGTGGTGATTACGGCGATCCCAAAAACTAGTCGTTTGTTACACAAAGTGATGACTGTGTTTGGTTGCCATCCTTGCCCAGAGCAATTGGGCTTTTCATCATTTGGGTACAAGATTGCTATTTTATCTTTTTGTAATTATTTACGATTAATTTTAGATATATTTTTTCATGTGGTAAAATACTGCATTGCTGTTCTTTTTCGACTCGTCTACTTATTTTTAGGTATAATATTTTATTTTATAGGATAGTGTATTTACTGCATTAGCTATAGTATGATATAATTATTTTATTAATTTAAGGTGTTATTTTAAAACTTATTATAGGAGCTACCTTTTGGAGCTAATTATTTAAGTTTATCTTACTCACTACCAAGATATTTACTTTAATTATAATAATTTTAATAATAAATTTATGAATATTGAACTTAGTTTAAATAGTATTACATGCTTGACTAAATTTGAATAATTTTATATTATCACTCCAAACCGATAATAAATACTCATTAGAAGAAATATAAAATAAACATATTTTAAAATAAAAGATAATATAAATCTTTACTAATGTGAATAATTTTATATTATCACCAGTATCCTGTATTAAGCTGATGATGATCTAACTAGATTTAACAATTTAAATATTTAATTAACCTTTACTACTTAATTAAATTTGTAAGTTTAATAATATTTTAAATTTTATTTTTATTAGGCAACAGTATATATGAACAAAGCTTGAATGTATAATCGATTAGACAATGAATTTATCAGAGATCATTTTATTACTAAATTTGAATATTTTGTGAACTTCGCTAAGAATCATCTAGAATATATGGATGATATTGAGTTACGGTGTTCGTGTAATCATAGAAAATATAGAAATAGAGCCTACAGTGATAAAGATACCGTAAGAGTATATATATATATATATAAATGATCTTGTACAGAATTACTATAACTAGTACTGTCATGAAAAACCTTATGTTTATTAACCAATTAGGTCTTCTAGTGGTTCTTCATTGGTGTTGGGACCTTGACGTTTAGCTAGAGGGGGGGTGAATAGCTACATTTCGATTTTCTTCCTACAACGGTTAGCAAGCGCAATCGGAAATCTAAAAACAATAAACTAAAACAATGCTAACACAAGACCTTTAAGTAGTTCGGAGATGATACTCCTACTCCACGGCTGTCCGTAAGGTGGACGATCCCGATCCTTCGGTGGATGATTCCCCGGAACACCTCCGTCTAGCTCTTGTTGTTCCTTGTGGGTGGAGAAGCCTCGCCACAATACCTTGACAACTCCTGTGCACGTTTAGGCTATTAACAGACTTTACCCAAGCTTGTTTCGCCAAGGAGAAACAGCCAAAAACAAGTCCTCTTAAATAGTGCTCGATACTGTTCTGACCGTTACCAGTCGACTGGTGCTAGCACCAATCGACTGGCCCATTTGAATTCAAATGTTTCAGCCTGACGCTTCGAATTCTATTCAGCATCAGTCAACTGATCTCCCCGTTCTCTTCATCAGTCGACTTATCCAAGCATCAGTCGACTGCCACCTAAGGTCTCCCTTCCCGAGTACAATTCTCTCAACACTCGAACCCTAGGATTTCACTTCCCGAATACAATTCTCTCAGCACTCGAATCCTCACGACTTAGCTGACTCTTCATTCAGCAGTCTCGACCTGTTGCCTTCAAGCCTTCTTCGACTTTGGCTCTCGTCTCTTGGATGCATGCAAACCCATGGCTTGTCTCCCATGTCATCCTTCACGTATGCCTCGAAGTGCGCTTCCCTCGGCTCATCGTCTCTACTTCCAACAGCCTCGACCTGTTGCCTTCAAGCCTTCTTCGACTTCGACTTTCGTCCCTCGGATGCATGCAAGCCCATGACTCATCTCCCATGTCATCCTTCGCGTATGACTCGAAATGCTCTTCCCTCGGCTCATCGTTCCTGCTTTGTCTACGGTTCCTCGGATGCATACAAGCCCACGGCTTGTCTCCTCGCACCATCATTCACCAGACCCAAAGACGTCCAACTAAGTCCATGTGTATCCTGCAAACCTACACACTCACATACATATATTAGATCAACATGAAACCCTAACTTAATCATATTGACACACACATCAAAACCCATGATCTACCCGATCAAACTTGGGTTGATTGCACCAACAATCTCCCCCTTTTTGATGTGTGACAATATGTTTAAGTTAGGTACAACAATAACAATTGAAAATTATAGACATAGTAAGTTAAGCATCATAAACATGCATCCTCCCCCTTAACCTATGCCTTTACACACAATTTTTAATTTTGCATAACCATAAGTTAAGTTAAAAACTAACTTCACAAGTTAAGTTAAAACTAACTTAAACCACAAGTTCTTCCCCTTTGACACCATCAAAATGATTACCCCAAGAAATACTTATCATTGGTATCAATATAGGATACCCTCTTGTTCTGAAAAACCCAGAAATCAAAAAATAGCAGCACCATTCGACTGCGTTAGTTACCAGTCGACTGGTGCCTTCGAAGTATAAACTCACAGAGAGTTCAGTCGACTGCCCCATGGGGCAGTCGACTGATACTTAACCAGTCTGAAATTTCAGCTTCTGAGACGAAATTTAGAAACCCTTAAAAATTCCACAAAATTCAAAAAATTCTGAAATTTTGCAAACATATTTCTTATGATGTATTCTAATCTAGAAAAATACATTTTCATGAAAATACCAAATATGCTTAACTTTTTTACCAAAATTCAAGTCCTTTGAAAACACTCCATTTTGTATCAACTTTCCATTCTATGTTTGAACTCATATGTTTTACAACTCTATCTCCTACTATTTAAAACATAGAAATGTTTTTAATCCTCCTCTTTTCCTCATATTAACGCTAAAGAAAGCAAAAGTGATGAAAGCTCCTCCTTTATACTATAATCGTTTGATAGAAGATATATTGAAATTCATCATGCAACCATAATAACAAGGAAATAACAATTCATATAAGCAATACTAAGAAATGAATTTCATATGGAATCATAAGTGAGTGCTACAAAACTCTCCAAATATTATAATATAAAATATAGTGTTTGAGAGACAAAAGAAGAACATACTCAATCCAACCCACTCTCAACACCACCATCCAAGTCATGTGGAAGCTATGCGTCATCATCGCTAGGAGGAGGAGGAGGGGCCTGATACATAAGGTTCCAGCGCTGCATCATCTTATACATATCATCCTATTGCTGCTGAAAACTCTGAAAGTGCTCCTTGAGCCCGTGAACCTCCCCCTGAATAACAACTTGTCGCTGTTGGAAACTCCGGAAGTTGACCCCGAGCCCATGAACCTCTGCCTCTAGTCGGGAGAGCCGCTCCTCTGTAATCCCAGTAGGAGCAGCAACAGGTGCAACAGTAGGAGCATCCTCCTCATCCTCATCATCATCAAAGCTGGAAGATGCATGACGACGTCGCCATACCATCACTCCCTGTTGTCTCTCTATCCCAGCCAGGGAGAGCTACCGAGAACCTATCTGGTCGTAGTCCTTAGACAGCTGATGAATCTGACCTCTAGTGACTCTAATACCTCTAGATAAAAAGAATTCGGTCAAAATATGACCGAATGACATGTTGATCTTTCTATTGACGTCATACGAAAAATATACAATAGATGAGAATATCTGGCGGGCGATGTCAATCTCTAGCCTCCTCTCTAGTGACCTCCCCTTGGTGACAATGGGCAGAATGTTATCTAAGACAATTTTATACATGATGTTGCTAACTGGACTCATGCGCCTGACTATAAAAATATATTGTAGAGGAGGTCGAGGATTATCAAAATAATGACGATGAGTCTGATCAATGGTTACATTAGGCAATGCTAATGGCTCAGTGACATTGGGGAAACATGTAAATGGGTTTTCTGAGACCCGACACCCTAAAAATGATCCTAATAATGCAGGTGTAAAAGGAATGGTAACTCCCTCTACCATGGACTCATGCGTCTCGTCATCGGGACTACTACATGTGAGATTTGCATAAAACTCCTTGCACAGGTCAACATTTACATAATGCTGACAATATACTAACTTTTCTAACCCAAAATGAGTGATAATCTCAATTATGTGAGGAGTAATCTCCTGGAAATATGATTGATTGAGATATCGACAATTCATTAAAATGAAGTCAGCATTTTCAATTACCCGCCGGCAGGCCTCGGATCAGAACCGAGGTGCCGCAGGATCTATGGGAAGCTGTTGGGACGACCCCTCACCAACCCTTCTCTTTTGCCTATCCCTAAAATGCAATTACCATATGCATGTATCATGAATGACACAATCAAGAAGGAAAAACAAGGAAAACATGTAAAATATAGAGAGTTAGTCGTGAATCATGAACTAAATTGAGAAAATAAAGCAAATAATTCATTACCGTCTCTCCATTCGTTGTATGATGGAAGATGATTAAACTTGACACAAAGAAGGATGTTTTTCTTGCCCTAGATTTGGATCTAACGTGAAGGAGGGCTAGACACATGATTTTAGGGTCTTGGGAAGACTTGGAGTGGCTAGAGAGGTCGGGGGAGAGAAGTGGCAACAAGGGACGACGCTTGAAACCCTAGGTTTGGCCGTCCCCACGCGAGGTCTTCTTTTAAAGATTCGCAGTACCAGTCGACTTCCTAGTTCCTGGATTAAACTGTACCAGTCGACTGCCTCTGCATCAGTCGACTGATACCCTATATTATCAGCATTTTTGACCCAACTTCAGAAATGCACCAGAAATTTCATAAATCTCCAAAATTTTCCAAATTTTGTGGAGAGGTTTGTGGTACCCATGCCTACTTGGGAAAAATACATTCACACATGTATCTATTACCAATCACAAGATTGACACAAAATTCAAAACTATCTAAATGGTTCAATTGAACCTTGACCAAAAGTCCTAGTTTTGATCTCTTCTTGATGTATCTTCTCATACCCAACCACAATGCATTCCTAACATTGATTTATGTGACATTTATACATTAAAGACCAACTTCCATGTAATATGATCCCACTATCATTTTTATGCATGATACTCAACCCCAATGTGCCAAATCTATAGGATTGAGCCTTAAATCCATCTCTACATCCTTTGGCACACTCCATTGTCCATGTAGACTTCCAAACAAACTCCTCCCGAGACCCAATGACCATGGGCCCCATCTTGACTCCTAAAGCTCCCCCTTGGGCTCTTAACCTTAGCCACCTCCCTAGGTGACTCATCTATAATGGCAAGACCGCACCGATGTACCTCCGGTGACTTTTGGTCTTCAACCCTAATCTTCTTAACTTTGTACACCTTATCCTTGGTTAAGTTCTTCTTCTCCCCTTTAAATGACTTTCTCTTACCATTTTTGGCCTTCCTTTTACTATAATCATATGACATCCTTGCATATGAATTTTCCATAGCATTTGATCTCATAGATTGGTATCCTAGACCCGATCTATCATTGTTGGGGTTTTGACTACCCGACACCATGCCTAAACCCTTAGATCTACTAATGATTCTCTCTAGGGTTTTCTTTAATTTGTCAAGCTTTGCCCTCAAAGATTGATTTTCCCTCTCTAGGTTCTTAACATTAGCATCACCATGTTCTCCTTGAACATTTCTAGATCTACCTATTTGTCTAAGCATGTGTCTCCCTTTCTTTGGATTAATGCCTTGGTCCTTAGACCTAAAAATTCTAGGTTTGTCATGATACATAAATTCCTAAGGTTTTGAGATACAACATTAGACCTACTTTTATCACAATATCTAAAATCAAAATTATATATGCATAGGTAAACAATTTTCATTATTTCTACCACCCATAGAGAAATTTGAAACATACTTAAAATTAGGGATTACCTCCCTTACCTTTGTAGCTTCCCCTTGATGTGAGCTTTTCTTCTTCTCCTTCTTCTCCCACTTCCTCAAATGCTCCAATTTCTTGAATTATCCTTTCCTTGAGCATTTGGTGTGGTAGTGTCCTAGCTCACCACACGTGTAACACCTAATGCGCTTCTTCTCCTTCTTTTCCCTACAACCCATGTTAGATTTTAAATAAATTGACTTGGGTTTAGGGTTTACCTCCTTTTTTTTCTAATGGACACTTGTCCATGTAGTGCCCCTTCTTATTGCACCCAAAGCAAATAATGTGGTCTTTTGACTTTGCTTTGGTGGAGGTGGATGCTTCTTCTTGCTCCGGTATTGAGGATGGTCTCACCTCCCCTCAATCCTTGAAGTGAAGACTTCTTCTTCTCCCTTTGATGAAGTGGATGGTTCTTCAACTTCTTGTGCCACTTCACTTGAGGTGATGGATGAATCTTTTTCTTCTTTCTCCTCTTCTTCGGATGTTGAGCTTCTTTCCTCATCCGATTGGTCCTTCTCCTCTTCTTGGACCATTAAGCTCATTTCTTTTGGTTCATCTACTAATTGAACTTGTGTAGGGTTCTCATGTAGAGCAATTACTTTGCTCAATAGCTCATGAGCGCACTTGTACTCACCTACACTATTAATCACATCATTAGCCAAAACACTAAGTAATATTGAAATTACCTTCTCATTTGCCTTTGATTATGTTTGTTGCTCCTTGATCAAATATCTTAGTCGGAGCTTCTTCGCATATTTATCTTTCGGGACTTCAAATGGCTCTTCTAGTGCGATCATGAAATTCCAATCGATGTCGAACCATGCCTTTGTCCGCATCCTCCAATACTCGAAACTCTCACGGTCGTAGGGAGGTGGAATATTGATATCGTCCCCCAATCTTTCTTCGATCGCCATTTCCTCTAGCTTTTTGCTCTCTCGGCAGTTAGTCCGTAGATGAGCGAACCTCGCTCTGATACCACTTGTTGGGACCTTGAAGTTTAGCTAGAGGGGGAGTGAATAGCTACTTTTCGATCTTCTTCCTATAACGGTTAGCAAGCATAAGCGGAAATCTAAAAACAATAAACTAAAACAATGCTAACACAAGACCTTTACGTGGTTCAGAGATGAGACTCCTACTCCACGGCTACCCGTAAGATAGACGATCCCGATCCTTCGGTGGATGATTCCTCGGAACACCTCCAGCTAGCTTTTGTCACTCCTTGTGGGTGGAGAAACCTCACCACAATACATTGACAACTCTTGAGCATGTTTAGGCTACTAACAGGTTTTACCCAAGCTTGTTTCGCCAAGGAGAAACAGCCAAAAACAAACCCTCTTAAATAGTGCTTGACACTTCGAATTCAAGTGGACCAGTCGACTGGTGCTAGCACCAGTCGACTGGTCCACTTGAATTCGAATGTGTCAACCTGACACTTCGAATTCTATTCAGCATCAATCGACTGATCATAGGATCAGTCGACTGATCTCTCTGTGCTCTTCATCAGTCGACTGATCCAAGCATCAGTCAACTGCCACCTAAGGTCTCCCTTCCCGAGTATAATTCTCTCAGCACTCGAACCCTAGAATTTTCCTTCCCGAATACAATTCTCTCAGCACTCGAATCCTCACGACTTAGCTGACTCTTCATTCAGCAGTCTCGACCTGTTGCCTTCAAGCCTTCTTCGACTCTGGCTCACGTCCCTCGGATGTATGCAAGCTCACGGCTTGTCTCCCATGTCATCCTTCACGTATGCCTCGAAGTGTGCTTCCCTCGGCATATCGTCTCTGCTTCCAGCAGCCTTAACTTGTTGCCTTCAAGTCTTCTTCGACTTTGGCTCTCGTCCCTCGGATGCATGCAAGCGTACGACTCATCTCCCATGCCATCCTTCGTGTATGCCTCGAAGTTTGCTTCCCTCGTCTCATCATCCCTGCTTTGTCCACGGTCCCTCGGATGTATACAAGCCCACGGCTTATCTCCTCACACCATCCTTCACCAGACCCAAAGACGTCCAACTAAGTCCATGTGTATCCTGCAAACCTGCACACTCACATACACATATTAGATCAACATGAAACCCTAACTTAATCATATTGACACACACATCAAAATCCATAATCTACCCGATCAAACTTGGGTTGATTGCACCAACATTTGGCACATCTATTCCACCATCTGAATCATCAACTAATGATATTGCATTGCAATCAATGATTCATGATGCAATGAATGCAATTGATTATTCCAATATAGATGAAATATCAATACTTGAATATCAACAATTATATGAAATGTTAAAGCTCGTGAAAGAGAAGTATGGAAAGACATTCCTTCTAATTATTCCCAACTATCAACTACTACAAGGTTATTGAATATGAAAGCAGAACATCATTTTTTAAAAAAGATATTACGATGAAATATGTCAATCAATGTCAGAGTTACTTCTCGCTGATAATAAAATGACTGATAGCTTCAACAATACAAAGAAATTGGATAGAGATTTAGGTTTGCTTATAGAGAAGATATATTGTTGTATAAACAACTGCATGATCTATTGGAATGAAGATAATGAGCTCAGTGAAAGCAAAATCTGTAGTCACTCTCATTTTAAGCATCATGCTCACATACCAAGGAAGAAGAAGAAAAATATTGCTTGAAATGTGATATATTACTTTCCGCTAATTGTTAGACTTCAACGGTTATATGCATCTACTGCTACACCTTGCCAAATGATGTGACATAATGAGCATGAGCACGAAGGAGGTATAATGTGTCATCCCTATGATTTTCCTATATAGAAACATTTTGATACTATATTTCCTTCCTTTGTAATGGAACCTCGTAATGTCAGATTGGGACTTTCTGCAGATGGATTTCAACCATTTGGTTAGTCGAGACATCAATATTCATCTTAGCAATGATATTAACACCATACAATTTACCTTCATGGATGTGCATGAAAGATAAATTTATGCTCCTTATTGTGCTAATTCCTGATCCAACCAATCCCAAAAAGAAAATAGATATTTTCCTGCAACCTTTGATTGCCAAGTTGAATTATGGAATGTAGGGTCGGTGACTTATAATGTTACAAGTAAAATTAATTTTCAATTTTTTGCTACATTATTATAGACGATCATTGATTTTTCAGCATACTCAATGTTGTCGGGATAGAGCACAGTTGGTAAATTAACATGCCCACACTGCATGATAGACTCTAATGTATTTTTATTATATTATAGTGGGAAGGCATTAGTTTTAAAATCATCATAATTTTTTATCAGTTGACCACCCTTTTAGGCGAAATAAAAAAATCTTAAAGAATGTTGTAGTAAAAAAAATTCCCTCCGACAGTCCATGCTTCAAGTGAGGAAATTATTGAACAAATATAATGTTATGAATTCCTACCAGTATAGTTCTGATGAGATGAATAAACACATTATTAGGATGTACAAGTGTGGTTAGAAGAAAAGGAGTAATTTTTGAGAGTTATCATATTAGAAGTATCTACTTATTCGACATAATTTAGATGTCATACATGAGAAAATTCTTTGATAATATCTTTGACACTATGATGAACAAGCCTTGAAGAACTAAAAATACTACAAAATCACATGAGGAATTAAAAGAACTAGTTAACATGCTAGAATTGCATTAGGATGAAACAACTAATAGATTTCCAAAGGCATGTTATATATTGAACAAAGATGGTAGACAAATTTTATGTTGTTGGTTGAAAGAAATAAAATTTCCTGATGGGTATGCCTCTAATATGACTCGATGCGTCAATATGAACAAGTTAAAGATGTTTGGAATGAAAAATTATGATTGCCATGTATTCATGCAATGACTTATTCCAGTAGCTTTCCATACTTATTTCCTCAAAATGTTTGACAAACACTCACAGAATTGAGTCTATTTTTTTAGAGATTTGACAGTGAGGGTATTATGATAGATGATATGCTTTGGGTAAAAATAGATATTCCTCTCATACTATGTAAGCTGGTAAGCTGCAGTGAATATTTCCACCCAGTTTCTTTAATGCAATAGAACATCTATCAATACATTTACCATATGAGGCACAAATTGCTAGTTTGTTCAATACAGATAGATGTATCTATTAGAATGGTTTTTGAGGAAATTAAAGAATAATGTTTATAACAAAGCAAGAGTTGAGAGGTTAATGTGTAATGCTTATTTAGTTAAAGGAACATATACTTTTTGCTCATATTATTTTGCTGACAATGTGAAAACCAAATATCACAAATATTCTAGAAATTTTGATGATGCTCAACCGATAGACCCATCAATGCTTTCTATCTTCAAGTATCCTGGTAAGCCAATGGGTGCATCTATTTATAAATGGTTAACTGAACAGGAATTGTCACGCCCCTAGAGGCCCAGGCTCTCTCGAAAATCGGGCAACACCTCCTCTGTACGGCGGACAATCTGAAACTCATACATACATCACTCCACACATAATTTAGCTCAGCAACACTCGGCTGGCGTTCACGCCATCTCAACCACGCAATTAATTATTATAATTGACAAATAATAAACATAATAAATATAATCTCTATAGCTAAGTGCAGCAAACCAAAATCCAACGGAAATAAGTAAATACACGTTCAAAAGAAAAAAAAACATATATCATCCAAAACGAAAATAAAACCCAAGAACCCAAAAACAACACTAATATTATAAAACTACAACAAGAATACGAAAACCTATAATAATACTCAAACTGGGAGATTGGTAGCTGTATCCTCTCCTGGCAGCACGAGACACAGCTATTGACTACCTAAAACAAAAAGAAGGACAAGGGGTGGTGAGTTCCGGATGGAACTCTGCGAGTATAAGAATAGATAAATGTATGGTATATAAAAGGGTAAAACAAACATAAAGAAAACAAAGGGTATACAGTCTTCGAACATAAGAGCATAAACAAAATGCATCTATACAAATAAAATATACCTGAAAACCATATAACAAGTAGAGGTAAAATCAGAAATCCCCCCTAACAGCTCCATAAACAACTAATGTTACTGAACATATCCAGATCATAACACAAAATGCAAATCATAACCATATATGCATGTCAATCAAATGCAACAATCATAGCTTAAACAAATGCAACAAACACAAGCAAAATGCACAATGCATAATACACATGATGTCATGACCTGCACTGTACACACACTAACCACCGCTATATTGGGTAAGTTGAGTGGACAAGATACAAGCGCCAAACACCTAGGGCTATGCAAATACACCACGACAACCGTGGCCCTGATATGGAAAATCTCGAAACACTTGGGGTACCTCCAAACACCTAGGGAGTATCAACTGTTTGCACACAACTCCAACTGAGCGTGGCACAACAGGAAAATATTCCCGACGACCCATCTCAACCACCAAGGAGCCCGCGGTCGTCGACCTGAATGCTATGATGCATGTCACTAATATACACCTCCTCAATCAAACTCAAAACCATGCGAAACAGAAAAACACTGATAACACCAAAATAAGGAAACATACGAAAAGCATAATTAGCACCAAAGTAAATAAACATGCACTAATCTACTGGGTAGAGTTTATCTAATGCCAACTAAACCCTAAATAGGTCAAATGATTATTCTACAGTACACGCGTACACACAGTACGCTTTAGATTAGAAGCCAAGAGATGAGACTGTATAACTAAACAATTTGAATTATCACTCAAAGGTCAAGCACAGAATAAGTATCAAGTAGGAAAACAAGAGAAATAGATTTAAGGTAAATCATCCTACTCAGATAATAAAACGACCATGCATTTAAGGTAAACGAAACTACAGGAATCAATGGAGAAATACCCGCCTTTGATGTAAACCTCGTATCAACTGAGAATTCCTATCTCGTATCAAAACCTGCCATAATTACACCCAATCAACACATAAACCTATTATAGATCGAATGAAGAAATCCAAACCCTAACTCATACTAACTAATTTAATCATCAATTAGTTTCACTATTAACCAATCCATTAACCAACCTTAATGACTCTCCCCTCAAGTAATCATTTAGGTATTTAACCAATCCCATTATTTATTTTGTCAAGTAGGCCTCCAATCAATCCTCTAATATCATAATTAATTTCTTAATCAATGATTAATCATCTTAACTAGGCTACTAATAGTTAATTAATTACTTTCTTAATTAACTCCTCAATCTATAATTCATTAATTAATACCTTGATTAACCAATAATTAAATTAAATAATCAAATGACTTAATCTATCAACAGTAAATTAAAATTCTTAATTTACTCTTTAATTAGACATTAATTTCCAACTAAACTAAATCATTAGGTTTCCAAATAAATCTACATCATCGCCCAATTTAGAGTTAATTCCTATAAGTTCCATTTTAATCTCTTCTGCCCTTTTAATTAAATTCAGCCCTAAAGAAAACCAATCCACTAGCACAAGAAAAGGAGGAAAATACCTTAAGATGGATCACTGATGGTGGAACCCAACTGGCGATGACCCAATGATGAGGATAGCAACCAGCAGTGGGAAGATGATCAAGGAAGATGGGTGGCATCCATATGGCTACGTCGGCTGGAGAAAAAGATGGTAACTAGGCAATCTCAGGTGAACTGAGGCGACCGTCGGAGTGATCGATTGGGGTTCAGTGAGATCGCATAGCCATCCGGAACCACGACAACAACAGAGTTGCTAGCATCGCGAGAGGGAGAGGAATCGGAGTGAGGTTGAGGGATGGGCTACCACCCGGGCCGTCGACGGGATCACAGGGTCGACGGTGTTGCTGTCCTTCCTTCCCGCACCGGCAACATTGACTCGTGGTGATCTAGAGAGCACCTCGGTGACAAGAGGTGGAAGAGTCTCGCGAAAAGGGTTGCTCTTCTCGGCACCGACAGCTAAGGGAAGGAGAAGAATAGCGAGATGGGAGGGTCACCGGCGATGAGAGCTTGATGAGACCCAAATATAGATGCTGTCACGAATGTGGGCCTATCAAACTTAGAAATTTATATAAAACTAAAAACCCTTTGGCTAACTAGATAGAACCGTAGTAGAGGGGCCTCAGGTCGTATTTTTTTTCCAAGGACTAGTTCAGGATGTTTGATTCAAGCTCGAATTATGTGTCGTCAAATGTTTTGGGATTTTCAGATTAATATGGGGGTTTGTTTTGTAATTCAGAAGAAAATAACAGGAATAACCGAACTTAGCTAAACAAATATGATTGCAAGCACTACTCTTAAACTAAGCAACAATTACACATACAACTTGAAATGATAAAATTGGATTTCAAAGCTAAAATTAAGTGCAAGGACACGGTAACTAAAGGAATTTGAGAATTAAAATTAAATTCAATGTAATTTGTGTCTAACGGCAATTTGGAGAAATGGAAACACGCAAGCTTAAGTAAAACAGAGCATGAACTAGAGCTAGACTGCCTGATCGGTCGACAGTCCGATCAGAAGCAAGCCTGATCGGTCGACAGACCGATCAGATGGTGCTTGGGTCGGTCGACAGACCGATCAGTGTCTGAAAATCTGCAAATACAGAACTGAACTGTGAAGAACAAAGTTGCGAAACGAAAGCAAATTCAAAACTAAACAACAGAGTCAATCTCCAAGTCAAGAAATATCTTGCTGTCACTCAAGATCTAGCTAGAACCCTCTAGCTAACAACTCCTCTGAAACCGATTGCTCCCGGACGAGTGCGCAGGTTCACTGGCGAAGCTGAACCCAATCCGAACTCCTCTTGCTAGATGAATTGGGTTGCGGATGTGATTCAGAAATCCTCGAAGACTTTCAGAAGACCCTCTTGAAAGCTCCGCTAGCTCTACGTGATGAAGATGGACAAACAAGAGGCAATCGGATGAGACGCGCGCTTTGGAGATACCATCTCCGCAGGAACTTGCAGCGACAAGAAACAAACGCAATCAGCTCGGGAAATCGATTTCGGTTCACTGGGATCTTGAATCAAAGCTTCCTCTGCTGTTGGTCGCGCGATCGGATGAAGAACGGGAAGAAAATGGATGAAGAACACGAAGAACACCAAGACTGGCTGCGACCCGCACGACCCAATTCTAAGGGATTTTTGGCTTAAATATTTTGAAACCAACGGCTGAGATTGTTTTGGCTAAATCCAACGGTTGGATCTTCTCCGATTGAACCCTAAACTTCAAGATCCCAATCTGAAGGTCAAATCTACCTCTCCTCAGCTGGGATCAATTTGATCTGCCCTGGATGGCCCTGATCTACATGCCTTCCGAATGGACGGCTCACAGTTCTCCAAAGCTTGATCGCCTTGATCTGAGCCCGATTTTGACCCAACCTTGACCCAATTTGACCTAGATCCATGTTCCTTCAGCCTACAAAGATCAGATTCAAATTAGATATCAAAACATCTCAAAAATTGCCAAGATTTGCAATTAAACCCGAAATAGAATTAAGACATGGAACCTAGGGTAAATTCAAGATTAATCATGTAAAATATGGGTCAAACAAGGATTTTAAAGCCTGAAATAATCAACAAAAATAGTACTTATCAACTCCCCCACACTTAAACTTGGGTGTCTCGCACAAGCTAACTAAATATGTACCCCCCTAAGTTATTCTCATTCATATTCAGAAACAATTGAAAAGAAATTACCTAGGGTTGTTAATTCTCAAAAATCTATGCTCAATGGACTAGCAACTTGTCCTTAAATCAACAACTTAGCAAATTTCATCCTTCATGATTCCTTGAGATGAACTAAACTTACAAAGCCTCTCAANTCGTCGTCATCCTCGGCTACAACGGTGTTATAGTCAACGACGTTGTTTCCGACGTTAATATGTCGCTATTTGTGTTTAGCGATGGAATTAGTCTATCACTAAAGTTTGTATTTTTGTTGTGATAAAAGAATAGAGGAGAAAATATATTTTTCCTAATGAAAGAATGTTAGAGTTATCAATTCTTGTAAGCATTCAAATTGAATAATAAAGTCATTACAATTTTTCAACACAGATGATCTGTCGATTACAATTGAATAACAAAGTCATTGCAATTTTTCAACTAATGTTAGAGTACTTATCAATTCTCACCAGTTTCTCCAATCATTTAGGTACTTTTTTAGTTGCCAACTAGTTGATCGATTCGTCATGTGCAAAACAAATTACATAATAACAGAATAATACTTTGTGCACCGCATAAAAAGAATTAGAATTATATAAAGTTCGCTCAATAAATTAAAAATTATTCTGTTGAAAAAATATATATATTTGGATTAATTAATTACAACTTGAATGCCAACTTCTACCAACATCTAGGCCAATAATTGAGCAAATTAATTGTATATTAAGTGGATAAAACATAGTTGCATAGTGGAAGATGACAAGATGATTAACTAGATTTAGTTAATCTCGAACAATTGGTTTGGTTTCACGAAAATTTTTCATCGGCTGCTAGGGTAAATCGGGAAGCGCTCGCAGTGAGCGGTCTAGAAGGCAAGTGCCTCAGGATTCGCGTCCCATTTGGAGAAAAAATTCTTATAAATACGTCGTAGCTGGGGATCGAACCGCGGATACTTAAGATAGCGACTAGTCGCTCTATCGCTACACCATAACCCCGGAGAAATAATGGAAGATGACAAGACATTTTATTAACAATCGACCATATGCAAGGCAATGTTAATTTATCATCTCTATTTGAGTTGTTGACTCGCTCTTCCTGAGCAATAGTTGACTCTTATTAAAGTTATCAAGTTTTTTTCAAACTATAAATAATAGAGAAAATGAATTGATGAAAAATGACTCCCATTTTACTAAACGAAATAGAAAATGCAAATGTATATTTTTAAATAGGAAATTAATGCCATGGTTCTAATTGTTGGAAGTCAATATATAGTCATTAGGGCTCAAGCAATTCTCCCTGCAAAACAAACATTCACAGCCCGCAACTTGTGAGCCCTTTCCTCTCCCTTCTGCAAACCATGGCAATGGTCTTAGATTTCTTTGTCTCAAGATTTATCACAGTCACACCAAACATGATGGAAGCAGAGATCTTTAAGGTGCTCGGCGTCGACAAGGAGATCGAAGCCCTTCAAGAAAGATTGTGGACAATTGATGGATATCTCCAACAAGCAGAGCGAAAGAAGCATGGGAATGATGAAATTGATTTATGGGTGCGGAAGTTGAAGGACGTTATGTATGATGCTGATGATATTATTGATCTCTGTATGATTGAAGGGGGAAAGTTATTGAAAGCTCGAGCTTTGTCAGGTTCATCGACTGTAAGCATCCCTTTCAATTATCTCTTTTTCAATTATCTCTTTTCATGCTTCCAGTGCCTTAAATATCGTCATGATATTGCCAATCAAATTATAGCACTGAATAGTAAATTAGAAGCTCTGAAAAATGATGCAGTCATTAAAAATAATTTGGATTGGGGAACCAAAAAACCTGTTGAATATGTTGATAGAATGATTGCACATGAGACATCTCACCTACAAGTCGAAGGAGATATTGTAGGAACACAAATAGAAAATGCTATTGAGGCACTAGTTAGTTTGATATTCGAGAATAACCCAAAGAAGTGTCGTGTTTTCGGAGTTGTGGGAACCGGAGGAATCGGAAAGAGCACTCTAGCGAGCAAAATCTTTGAGGACGAACGGATCAAAGATAATTTTCCAAAGAGAATTTGGTTGTATGTTTCTAAAAATTACATAGAGTCTGATTTGCTAAAAATGCTAATTAGGTCTGGCGAAGGAAGTGAAACCCAAGGAGCAAACCTTGAAGGTAACAGTAAAGCAGAATTAGAAAATAAACTTGTGTCTGTTCTCACACGGAATACTTTAATTGTGTTAGATGATGTATGGAATTCATCAGTATGGGTAGATTTCTTGAGGAAACCTATAATGAAAAGTGCAACAAGTTGTACAATCTTAGTTACTTCTAGAAATGAAAAGGTTATAACACTGATGAAGCCGGCATATATCCACCCAGTTGAAAAAATGGATGAAGAAAGTGGTTGGGCTTTGCTTAAACATTTGGCTTTTGAAGGTGAAAGGGATGAAGATGAGATATCAAGTCTTAAAGAAATAGGAATAAAACTTGTCAACAAATGTGATGGTTTGCCTCTTGCGATTAAAGCTATTGCAGGGGTTCTATACCAACAAAACAAAGCAAAATGGGAGGAAGTTCTTGATAGTGATGCATGGAATATGGATCAGATTGAGGAAGAATTAAGACCTTTATATTTGAGTTACGAAGACTTACCAACTAGATTAAAACAATGCTTTCTCTATTGTTCTTTGTACCCACAAAAAGATACGTACTATATGGAGATTGTTCGATTTTGGGCTGCTGAAGGTCTTCTTATGAGAGAAGATAAGTTGAGGAGGGATCTTCCGACTCAAAAACAGAGAACAATGGAAGATCTAGGGGAGGAGATTTACAGGGAGTTAGTTGGTAGGAATCTCTTGGAAGTTGATGCAATTTTGGACGTGCCCAAGAATTTCTTCTCTATGCATGATCATTTCCGGTCGCTCTGTGCAAAGTTAATGAGAGAGGAAGGGATTTTATATCGACATGGTAGAGAATTCGAAGCCGATGATAATGTGAAAATTCGACGACTGTCAGTCTCTTGCATGGGGCCTAACCTAGTGTTACCACTTCAAATTCTAAGACAATCTTGTTTGAGAACTCTAATTCTGACGGACTCCTCCAAAACCAAGACGATCGAAGATAGTGTACTTCGAGCATTACCGTGTTTGCGAGTTTTGGATCTCACAAAAACATCAATTGGAAAGATTCCGGATTGCATTGGAGATCTATTGCACTTAAGATATCTAGATCTCGATGGAACAAATATTCGTGAGATTCCAACAACTATCGGGAACCTTGTAAACCTTCAGAGTCTGAATATCTCAGAGTGTCAGTTCTTGGAAAGACTTCCTATGTCCATCACTAAGTTGCATAATCTAAGATGGCTTGACATGAGTGCTTGTCCACTGCTCGCTTATGTGGCCAAGGGAATCGGGAAACTGGAAAATTTCTATAACCTTGAGGGATTTAAGGTCGGACAGAATAACTCAGCCTCGGAAGAAGGATGTGATCTAGAAGAGCTGAAAAATCTTTCCGATTTGAGAGTCTTAAGCATTTTTAGGCTTGAGAGGGCAGAAGGAGGAGCCTCTGCACTTGCAAACAAGTCTTTTCTTAAGCATCTTGTGCTGGGATGGGCGCAACCAGATGATGAAGAGGAAGATGATAATGGTGGAGGCGACGATGCTAATGCCAATGAAGAATCAGATGGTGATGGTAAGGATGACGGCTCTGGACAAGGAACTGAAACTGAGGAAGAAGAAGACGACAACGAGGATGTCGAGAGTGAGGAAGAAGAAACAGGATGGAGTGAGAAGCAAATCAGTAAAGCCGAGAGGATATGCAATGAACTGGCTCAACCGTCATCAACCATATTCAACCTTCACTTCATTTCGTACCCTGGCCGACGGTTCCCGAACTGGATGACATCCTCTTCCTTGGCTGAATCTTTTCCAAACCTGACGTATTTGAGGCTTTGTGATTTGCCATGTTGCACGGAGCTCCCTCCCTTGGGCACACTGCCTCAGCTGAAGTACCTCGCTATTGTAAGAGCAAGCGCCATAACAGTCCTTGGATCTCAATTTCTCGGATCGAGGAGCTCTGCATTTCCCAAACTCGAGGTGCTCAATTTTGTTCACATGCCTCAATGGGAGGAGTGGACATTCAAAGGAAAGTTGTTTCCGAGTCTCAGGACTTGTTTTATTGTCGACTGCCCAAAGCTAAGAGCTCTTCCTGAGGGTCTCTGCCGAGCCGCCAACTTCAACAAACTGTGCTTGCGCCAAACATATGAGCTAGGTGAGGTCAACAACCTCACCTTGGCTCACAGGCTCGAGGTCTCAAATTGCGGAGGGTTGAAGAAGATATCCAACATCTCATCATTAAGACATCTTAAGGTGTCTTACTGTCCCGACTTGGAGTGCGTGGAGAATCTCAACAAGCTGCAGCATTTAATAGTGGTATGTTATGAAACGGTGCAGCTCCCGCAGTGGTTGCGGGGCTTAATCGAGCAGCATAACAACACAGCAAGCACTCACAGGAGTTTGAGGAAGTTCGAGATGCGCTGCAATCTGCCACTGCTGAAGAGCTGTCTAGAGGGCAATGAGAATTGGGACATCATCAAGCAAATTCCCAATGTCAAAGTCCAAACATATTTCGGCCAAGAGCATATGTTCTACACCAACGATCCCTACAACTATGATGCAAAGATTACTCTAATTGAGTAAGAAGGAAATTCGTCTATCTTCTGAATCCTCCTCCTTCCCATATAACCTTGCAGTTCTTTCAAACATCTTTGTTTGTTTTTGCTGGACTGTGTCGAAAGAAAGCTACGCATACTTGATGCTTTCTTCAACTGCACTGGTGAAGGGGTGATTTTGTGGTGCTGTTTGCATTTGCTTCCTTCTTCATTTGGTTTTCAAATCTGTTATGTATTTTCTCTATCACGACCTTGTTTTTTTGTATATTCTATTTGTTTCTTAGGTCGAGAAGCAATACAATGGCTTACTTGAACATGCAGCAGGATGGGCATTCGAAATCAGGTTGAGACAAGTGATGAAAGAAGCCCTCGATCTGCAGGAATAGTTAGGATGAATGTGCCAGTTCTTCCATTATGCACATCCAAACTATGAAGCGATTTTACCATTTACCACTTCTACATGAGGGAATAAAAGTCTCATTTATCAATATTTTTTACTCTAAAAATAGTTCCTTTGCTGTGTGATTCCTGAGAACCAAGTAATCCTGTCTCTTGATTTATGTTTCTTTCTTTTTAGTAATTACTTGTATGATCTGATCAGAGCCCTTATCGAAAAAGTGTCACGTCTCCAAAGACTCATGTTCGTTCGAAAATCGAACAATATATCTCCTGTACGACAGATAATCTGGAACATTATATATATCTCTCGCCTAGTATATGACTCAGTCATCACAAACCAATAAAATAAATTCACAACCACGCAATATAAAAAATATAATGGATAGAAATAGTCGCTATCTCAGGCAATCGATAGATGGATTATTTGGAGTCGGGAGAGGATTCAGTTATCAGTTCTTTGGTGTCGAGTCCTTTTAAAGTATTTCCATATTTATTTTATTTCTACATCTTCTTTATTTTCGTATATATTTTATTAGATTGTATTTATTTTCTCAACAGAGTTATGTGTAGTTTGAAAGGAGTTATATTTATGCATTTATGGACTCTTATGTTTATCATTGGATTTATTTTAAGTTTTAATTCTTTTACTTCTATCCATTATAAAAAAAATGATTAACTAGGTTTTTCCAACCTCGAGCGACCGGCTCGGCTTCATGAAAGTTTCCCACCAGTCGCTAGGGTAAATCGGGAAGTGCTCGCAGTAGGCAGTCTAGAAGCCCAGCGTCCCAGGGTTTGCGCCCCATTTGGAGAAAAAATTCCTACAAATACGCTGATACAGCCGATAGGGCAAATTACCGTATTGCTGTTGTTGGGAAGCGACGTGCTGGAGAGGACCAAGAGGACCCCTTTCTTGGTCGAGGAGGCTCCGTCCTCCTACAATGTCATCTTGGGCCGCCCGGCGCTCAGTGTCTTCCAGGCGGTGGTCTCTGTCTACTACCAGAAAATAAAATTCTCGTAGGTGACCAAGTGGTGGAAGCTAAAGGGGATCAGTTGGTGTCTCCGCGTTGCTACAGTGGGAAAGTCAGATCGGAGTCTCGGAAAAACCCAAGGGGTAAAAAGGTTAACCGGAGGAAGCTACCATCCACAGGAGGACAGGGACAAAAAGTTGAAGAGGTTAGGGCCGACCAACTATCTCCAACCCTATCACCTCCGGTAAGATTTGTGAGACATGTTATGTACTTGCCTGTGCATTCTTGCTGCCTTGCAGTGAATTCATGAAATAAATGAGACGTGTCATCACAAAAGTGTCAGTACATCTGTCTAAAACCCTACTACCTCGCGGTGCTGCGGATGCCCAAGGTATGTAGGCTTGGTCTGGGTATTACGGATGCCCGACTAAGAAACAAAAAGTCTACTACCTCGCAGTATTGCGGGTGCCCGACCAAGAAACAAAAACCCTACTACCTCGCGGTGATGCGAATGCCCGAGGTATGTAGGCTTGGTCTGGGTGCTGCGGATGCCCGACCAAGATCTCAAACCCAACTACCTCACGGTGCTGCGGATGCCCGAGGTAAGTAGGCTTGGTCTGGGTGTTGTGGATGCCCGACCAAGATCTCAAACCCTACTACCTCGCGGTACTACGGATACCCGAGGTAAGTAGGCTTGGTCTGGGTGTTGCGGATGCCCAACCAAAATCTCAAATCTTACTACCTCGTGGTGCTGCGGATGCCCGAGGTAAGTAGGCTTGGTCTGGGTGCTGCGGATGCCCGACCAAAATCTCAAACCCTACTACCTCGCAGTGCTGCAGATGCCCGAGGTAAGTAAGCTTGGTCTGGGTGCTGCAGATGCCCGACCAAGATCTCAAACCCTACTACCTCATGGTGATGCGGATACCCAAGGTAAGTAGGCTTGGTCTGGGTATTGCGGATGCCCGACCAAGATCTCAAATCCTACTACCTCGCGGTGCTGCGGACGCCCGAGATAAGTAGGCTTGATCTGGGTGCTGTGGATGCCCAACCAAGATCTCAAATCTTACTATCTCGCGGTGCTACGGATGCCCAAGGTAAGTAGGCTTGGTCTGGGTGCTGCGGATGCCCAACCAAGATCTCAAACCCAACTATCTCGCGGTGCTGCGGGTGCCCGAGGTAAGTAGGCTTGGTCTGGGTGCTGCGGATGCCCAACCAAGATCTCAAACCCTACTACCTCGCGGTGTTGCGTAGAGTTGTCAATTTGGGTTGGGCTCGTCGGATTGGCCCGCCCCGCCAATCAATTTAAGCGGGTTGGGTTAGAATTTAAGCAACCCAAGTCTGCCGCGGGCCAACCCGCCTAGGCCCGCGACCCGCACGGGTCGGCCCGCGACGGACTTGGGTTGGCCCGCGAGTTGAGAATCACATGTTAGTTAAGTTTTATGATAATTTATTATCTTTCTTTGTTATTATTTTGAAATAAAAAATAATATTTTTCATCACAAGAGTACTCGTTTGTATCCATTTATATTTAAAAATATATTTCTTAATATATTTGATTGATGAAATCTAAATATATGATTTTTTAATTTTTTTAAAAATATTTTGATGGGTCCGTGGGTTGGCCCGCCTAACCCACGACCCGCCTTGGATTGGGTTGGGTTGGGGATTTTCCAACCTGCCTAGATGATGGGTCGACCCGCCCCGCCCCGCCAAATGGCCGACCCGTCATGGGTCGACCCGTCCCACCACGGGTTGGCCCGTTTGACAGCTCTAGTGTTGCGGATGCCCAAGGTAAGTAAGCTTGGTCTGGGCACTGTGGATGCCCGACCAAGATCTCAAATCTTACTACCTCGCGGTGCTGCGAATGCCTGAGGTAAGTAGGTTTGGTCAGGATGTTGTGGATGCCCGACCAAGATCTCAAACCCTACTACCTCGCGGTGTTGTGGATGCTCGAGGTATGTAGACTTGATCTGGGTTCTACGGATGCCCAACCAAGATCTCAAATCTTACTACCTCGCGGTACTGCGGATGCCCGAGGTAAGTAGACTAGGTTTAGGTGTTGTGGATGCCCGACCAAGATCTCAAACCCTACTACCTCGCGGTGCTGCAGATGCCCGAGGTAAGTAGGCTTGGTCTGGGTGTTGCGGATGCTCGACCAAGATCTCAAACCCTACTACCTCGTGGTGCTACGATGCCCGAGTTAAGTATGCTTGGTCTGGGTGCTACGAATGCCCGACCAAGATCTCAAACCCTACTACCTCGCGGTGTTGCGGATGCTCGAGCTAAGTAGGCTTGGTCTGGGTGTTGTGGATGCTCGACCAAGATCTCAAACCCTACTACCTCGCGGCGCTGTGGATGCCCGAGGTAAGTAGGCTTAGTCTAGGTACTGTGGATACCCGACCAAGATCTCAAAACCTACTATCTCGCGGTACTGCGGATGCCCGAGGTAAGTAGGCTTGGTTTGGGTGCTGCGGATGCCCAACCAAGATCTCAAATCCTACTACCTCGCGGTGCTGCGGATACTCGAGGTAAGTAGGTTGGGTCCAGGTACTGCGGATGCCCGACCCAAAGCCAAGCAGACCCTACAACCTCTGACCATGAACTGTGGGAGGCTACGGAGAATGTAGGAGAAGAAAGTTAACACATAGCCGACCGGATATGAAACAACGCCCTCAAACAAGGGAAACAAGCATGATATTTGATTATTGCTCGAAGCGCTTACATGTCAAAGGTAACAAGTGTCTCTCTTCATTTCTACGGGGAATACATTGACAATGACATCTCAAGGAAATACAAAAAATAGGGGATACAATCAGTGGACCCGGTAGAGGAGACCACTCCTTTGCCCGGGCTCTCCTCTATTGTCGCATCATCCCCGCCTGGTCGCTTAGCTCGGAACCGTCTTTTGGTGGCGGGTGAGCTATGAACCATCTTTATTATGGTCTTGGCCCCTGAAGCTTCGATCGCGGCTGAAACTTCTTGGTCCTCCATTCTTATAATCACCCACAGACGAAGAGGAAACCTGGGGTATACAGGGTAAAGGGACGAAACAGTTCCATTTGAAGGCCATGATTACTTCTTACACTCAACTCATATTTAGAAACCAAGAAGAATTGCAAAATACAAAGGGAGGAAAGGAAAAACAGCGGCTACAACTCCTCCTCGGATGACAACCTACTCCATGCCTGACTAACGCCTGAGGTGGACGGTCGGCTGATTCCCAAAACTCGAGGAATTGAGCGATCAGGAGGTGGAGAGCATTTGAAATGGGTCGGGGAGCCACCAGCAGGAGACACTTTCTGATATAAAGTCTGGGAAAGTTTGCTATGCTCTCGAGGGAAAGGGATGACATCATCTCTGCTATGCTCCCCGGCGAAACATGTGATGTCTCTTCTGGACTCTCTGGTGAAACCTGTGGTTCCATCTCTGTTGTGCTCTCCGGTGAAATGGGCAACATCATCTCTGCTGTACACTCCGGTGATGCGGACGACCCCTGTCAGAAGGGAGAATAGTGGAGGATGTACCGACACGCTGTAAGCTCTACAGGTAGTTCTAAGAGCACCGGGCTTCGCCTCTGCTGAAGTAGCTTCGTGCCCCTCGGGGTAGTGAACCTCTCCCCTCTCAGATCTCGCCTCCAGGCTGTGACCTCTTTTTCCTTCCTTTCTCATGGGTCCTTGCTAGAGGAGGAAGGAAAGATGAGGGTGTTAGTAGGAGCCCTAAAGCTAATTATGTGATGATTGACTAGGGACCTTTTGTATCATATTCTATCATTAGTAAAGGCATGTTTGGTTATTATACTTACTTTATATTAGTGTCAAATAACTAAGTATAATAATGTCCTTGGTGTTGCGACCTTGGCGTACGGCTAGAGGGGGTGAATAGCCTCTTTTCGATTTTCTTCCTACAATGTTAGCGTCCGCAAACGGAAATACTAATAACACAAACAAAAACAATGCTAAAACAAATAGTTTACGTGGTTCGGAAATGATACTCCTACTTCACGGCTATCCGTAAGGTGGACTATCCCGATCTGTCGGTGGATGACTCCCCGGAAGACCTCCGGCTAGCTCTTGTAGCTCCTTGTGGGTGGAGAAATCTCGCCACAATCCCTTAACAACCTCTGAACACTTGTAGACTACTAACAGGCTTTACCCAAGCTTGTTTCGCCAAGGAAACTTAGCCAAAAACGAGCCCTCTTAAATAGTGCTCGATATTGTTCTGATCGTTACCAGTCGACTAGGGCTAACACCAGTCGACTGGTCCTCGCGAATTTGAATGTCAAAGCTTGATGATTCAACTTATGGTCGACATCAGTCGACTGATGCAAGGATCAGTCGACTAATCTTTCTGTGCTCTTCATCAGTCGATTGATCCAAGCATCAGTCGACTGCCACCTAAGGTTTCCCTTCTAAGTACAATTCTCTCAGCACTCGAATCCTCATGACTTAGCTGACTCTTCATCCAGCAGCCTTGACTTGTTACCTTCAAGCCTTCTTCGACTTTGGCTCTCGTCCCTCAGATGCATGCAAGCCCACGGCTCGGCTCCCCATGTCATCCTTCGCATATGCCTCGAAGTACGCTTCCCTCAGCTCATCGTTCCTGCTTCCAGCAGTCTCGACCTGTTGCCTTCAAGCCTTCTTCGACTTCGGCTCTCGTCCCTCGGATGTATGCAAGCCCATAGCTCGTCTCCCCATGCCATCCTTCGCGTATGCCTCGAAATTCACTTCCCTCGGCTCATCGTCCCTGCTTTGTCCACAGTCCCTCGGATGCATGCAAGCTCACGGCTAGTCTCCCCATACCATCCTTCACCGAACCCGAAAACGTCCAACTAAGTCTATGTGTATCCTGCAAACCTGCACACTCTCATACACATATTAGATCAACATGAAACCCTAACTTAATCATATTGACACACACATCAAAACTCATGATCTACCCGATCAAACTTGGATTGATTGCACCAACAATCACCCCCTTTTTGATGTGTGGTAATATGTTTAAGTTAGGTACAACAATAACAATTGAAAATTAAAGACATAGCAAATTAAAAAGCATAAACATGCATCCTCCCCCTTAACCTATGCCTTCACACATAATTTTCAATTTTGTATAACCACAAGTTAAGTTAAAAACTAACTCTACAAGTTAAGTTAAACCTAACTTAAACCATAAGTTCTTCCCCTTTGACACCATCAAAACGATTATCCCAAGCAATATTAACCCCTAGTATCAATTTGGGATAAGTTTTTAGTTTTGAAAACTCCCAGAAATCAGAAACCATACGCACCAGTCGACTGCGTCAGTTACCAGTCGACTGGTGCCTTCATACTTCAAACCTACAGAAAGATCAGTCGACTGCCCTAGGGGGCAGTCGACTGATACAGAGCAGTCTGAAACCTTTCAGCCCCTGAGCCGAAATTCAGAAATTCCCCATAAATTCCATAAAATTCAAAAAATTCTGAAATTTTACAAACATATTTCTTATGATTTATTCTATCAGAGAAAAATATTTTTTCATGAAAAATCTAAACATATTTGACTTTTTGACTAAAGCTCAAATTCTTTGAAAACACTTTATTTTGTATCAACCTTCCATCCTAGGTTTGAACCCATATGTTTTCCAAGTCTATCTCATACTATTTAAAAAATAGAAATGTTTTCAATTCTCCCCCTTGTTCTTATATTAACACTAAAGAAAGAAAGGTGATGAAAGCTCCCCCTTTATACCATAATATTTTGATAGAAAGTATATTGAAATTCATCATATAGCCATAAAATAATAGCAAGGTAACAACACTTCACATAGGCAATATTAAGATATGAATTAAAAGTTCATGGGGAACCATAAGTAAGTGCTACAAAAATTTCCAAATATTACAATATAAAATATGGTGTTTGAGAGATAAAAGGACATGCCCAAGCTACACACACTCTCAACACCATCATATCCACATCATGCTGAATTTATGCGTCATCACCAGGAGGAGGAGGGGCCTGGTACATCAGGTCCCAACACTGGATCATCTCATACATGTCAGCCTATCGCTGCTGGAAACTCTGAAAGTCCTCTCGGAGTTCGTGAACCTCTACCTCTAATCAAGAGAACCGCTCCTCTATGATCCCAACAGGAGCAGCAGTAGGGGCAGCCTCCTCACCCTCATCATCATCAGAACTAGAGGATACATGATGTCGTCACCAGACCATCACTCTCTGCTGTCTCTCAATCCCAGCTAAGGAGAGCTGCCGAGAACCTATCTGGTCGTAGTCCTTGGACAGCTAATGCAACCGGCCTCTGGTGATGCTAATACCTCTAGATGAAAAGAATTCGGTAAAAATATGACCGAATGACATGTAGATCTTCCTATTGACGTCATGCGAAAAATGTACAATAGATGCGAATACATGACGGGCGATGTCTATATCTAGCCTCCTCTCTAAAGCATACATCATCACCAAGTGAGATAGCCGAATCTTCGACCTTCCCTTGGTGACAATGGACAGAATGCAGTCTAGGACAATTTTATACAGGATGTTGCTAACTGCACTCATGTGCCTAGCTATAAAAATACGCTGCAGAGGAGGTCAAGGATTATCGAAATAATGGCGGTGAATTTGATCAATAGTGACATTAGACAATGATAATGGCTCAGTGACATTGGAGAAACATGTAAATAGGTTTTCCGAAACCCGACACCCTAGAAATGATCCTAATAATGCAGGTGTAAAAGGAATGGTAACTCCCCCTACCATGGACTCATATGTCCCGTTATTGGGACTACTACATGTGAGATTTACATAAAATTCCTTGCAGAGGTCAAAATTTACATAATGTTGACAATACACTAACTTTTCTAACCCAAAATGAATAATGATCTCAATTATGTGAGGAGTAATCTCCTGAAAATATGATTGATTGAGATATCTGCAATTCATTAAAATAAAGTCAGCATTTTCAAATCTCCGCCGGCAAACCTCGGAACTGAACCGAGGTGTCGTGGGATCTATAGGAGGTTATCGGGATGGTCCCTCACCAACCCTTCACTTTTGCCTAACCTTAAAATGCAAATGTCATATGCATGTACCAAGAATGACCTAATCAAGAAGAAAAACAAGGTAAACATGCACAAAATAAAAAGTTAGTCATGAATTACGGATTTAAATTGAAAAAATAAGGTAAATAATTCATTATCGTCTCTCCATTCGTTGCATGATGGATAACGATCAAGTTTGACTCAAGGAGGGTGCTTTTCTTGCCCTAGATTCGGATCTAAGGTGACGGAAGGCTAGAAACATGATTTCAGGACCTTGGGAAGACTTGGAGTGACTAGAGAGGTTGGGGGGAGAGAAGTGGCAACAAGGGACGACGCTTAAAACCCTAGGTTCGGCTGCCCCCGCGTAAGGTACTCTTTTAAATATTCGCAACATCAGTCGATTGATAGGGAATCAGTCGACTAATAGAGTAAACAGAAAGATCAGTCGACTGATGGGGAATTAGTCGACTGATGCATAGAATATCGTAGTTCCTGGATTGAACTGTACCAGTCGACTGCCTTCTGCATCAATCGACTGGTACCCTATATTTTCAGCATTCTGGCCCAACTTTAAAAATGCACCAGAATTTTCACAAATCTCTAAAAATTTCCAAATCTTGTGGTGAGATTTGTGGTACCCGTGTCTACTTGGGGGAAATATATTCACACATGTATCTATTACTAATCCCAAGATTAACACAAAACTCAAAATTATCTAAATGGTTCAATTGAACATTGACCTAAAGTCCTAGTTTTGATCTCTTCTTAATGTATCTTCTCATACCCAACCACAATGCATCCCTAGCATTAGTTTATATGACATTTGTACATTAAAAATTAATTTTCATGCAATATGGTTCCATTATCATATTTTCATGCACGAACCTTACTTTTGATGTGCTAAATCCCTAGGATTAAGACTCAAATTTGTCTCTAAATCCTTTGGCACATTCCACAGCTCATCTAGTTTCTTTAGAGAAATCCTCCTGAGATCCATTGACCATGGACCCCATCTTGACTCCTAGAGCTCCCCCTTGAGCTCTTAGCCTTAGCCACCTCCCTAGGTGACTTATCTATAATTGCAAGATTACACCGGTGTACCTCCGGTGACTTTTGGCCTTCAACCCTAACTTTCTTAACTTTATACACCTTGTTCTTAGTTAAGTTCTTCTTCTTCCCTCTAAATGGCTTTCCCTTGCCTTTTTTGGCCTTCCCTTTGCTATAATCATATGACATCCTTGCATATGACTTTTCCATAACATTTGATCTCATAGATTGGTATCCTAGACCCGATCTATCATTGTCGAGGGTTTGACCACCCGACACCATGCCTAAGCCCTTAGATCCACTAATGAATCTATCTAGGATTTTCTCTAATTTATCAAGCTTTGCCCTCAAAGCTTGATTTTTTCTTTCTAGGTTCTTAACCTTACCATTACTATGTCCATCTTGGACATTTCTAGATCTACCCATTTGTCTAGGCATGTGTCTCCCTTTCTTTGGATTAATGTCTTGGTCTTTAGGTTTAAAAATTCTAGGTTTATCATGATACATACTTTCCCTAGGATTTTGATATACAACATTAACCATATTTTTATCACAATATCTAAAACCAAAATTATGCATAGGTAAATAATTCTCATTATTTCTAGTACACATGGAGAAATTTGAAAAATGCTTAAAGTTAAGAATTACCTCCCTTACCCTTGTAGCTTCCCCTTGATGTGAGCTTTTCTTCTTCTCCTTCTTCTCACATTTTCTCAAATGCTCCAATTTCTTGAATTCTTATTTTCTTGAACATTTGGTGTGGTAGTGTCCTAACTCATCACACGTGTAACACCTAATGTCCTTCTTCTCCTTCTTTTCCCTACAACCCATGTTAGATTTTAAATAAATTGACTTGGGCTTAGAGTTTATCTCCTTTTTACCTAATGGACACTTGTCCTAGTAGTGTTCCTTCTTGTTGCATCCAAAGCAAATAATGTGGTCATTTGACTTTGCTTTGGTAGAGGTGAGCACTTCTTCTTACTCCGACATGGAGGATGGTTTTTCCTCCCCCTCAATCCTTGACGTGGAGATTTCTTCTATTTCTTCCTCACTTGAGGATGTGGACGATTCCACTTTCTCCTTCTCTTCGGATGTTAAACTTGATTCAACTTCCGATTGGTCCTCCTCCTTTTCTTGGACCAATGACCCCTTTTTCTTGGGCTCCTCTTCTCCTTGTCCTTGTGTCGAATGTTCATGTAGAGTTATCACCTTTCTCCATAGCTCATACACATTCTTGTATTCTCCTACATTTGACACAATATATGGAGGCAATAAATTTAATACAATTCTAGTTACCTCTTTATCCGCCTCTGCTTCCTTCGTTTGATCCTTTGTCCAATACCGAGGTCGAAGGTGTTTTCCCTTCTTGTCTGTTGGAGCTTCAAATGGAACATTCGATACGGTCCAATGGTCCCAATCCATTTGGAACCACATCTCCAACCGCTTCCTCCAATAATCGAAGTCATCTCGATCGTATGGAGGTGGGATCCGAATATCCCATCCAAGCGGACCTTCCGAATCCATCTTCCTCTAGCACCTTTTTGCTCTCTCAACGGTTAGTTCATAGACGAGCGAACCTTGCTCTGATACCACTTGTTGGGACCTTGACGTACGACTAGAGGGGGTGAATAGTCTCTTTTCGATTTTCTTCCTACAATGTTAGCATGCGCTAGCGGAAATACTAATAACACAAACAAAAATACTGCTAACACAAATCGTTTACGTGGTTCGGAGATGATACTCTTACTCCACGGCTGTCCGTAAGGTGGACGATCCCGATCCGTCGGTGGATGACTCCCCGGAAGACTTCCGGCTAGCTCTTGTCGCTCCTTGTGGGTGGAGAAACCTCGGCTCAATCTCTTGACAACCTCTGAGCACTTGTAGGCTACTAACAGGCTTTACCCAAGCTTGTTTCGCCAAGGAAACTTAGCCAACAACGAGCCCTCTTAAACAGTGCTTGATACTATTCTGACCGTTACCAGTCGACTAGTGCTAACACCAGTCGACTGGTCCTCGTGAATTTGAATGTCACAGCCTGACGATTCAACTTCTGGTCGACACCAGTCGACTGATGCAAGGATCAGTCGACTGATCTTTCTGTGCTCTTCATCAGTCAACTGATCCAAGCATCAGTCGACTGCCACCTAAGGTTTCCCTTCCCGAGTACAATTCTCTCAGCACTCGAATCCTTATGACTTAGCTTACTCTTCATCTAGCAGCCTCGACCTATTGCCTTCAAGCGTTCTTCAACTTTGGCTCTCGTCCCTCAGATGCATGCAAGCCCACGGCTCGTCTCCCTATGTCATCCTTCACGTATGCCTCGAAGTACGCTTCCCTCGGCTCATCGTTCCTACTTCCAGCAGCCTCGACCTATTGTCTTCAAGTCTTCTTTGACTTCGGCTCTCGTCCCTTGGATGAATGCAAGCCTACGGCTCGTCTCCCCATGTGATCCTTCGCATATGCCTCGAAGTTCGCTTCACTCGGCTCATCATCCCTGTTTTGTCCACGGTCCCTCGGATGTCTGCAAGCTCACGGCTCATCTCCCCATGCCATCCTTCACCGAACCCGAAGACGTCCAACTAAATCTGTGTGTATCCTGCAAACCTGCACACTCTCATACACATATTAGATCAACATGAAACCCTAACTTAATCATATTGACACACACATCAAAACTCATGATCTACCCGATCAAACTTGGATCGATTGCACCAACACTTGGGTAGTAGGTTCTTATCTACATCATATCGATTGGTTGAATCGATAGTGAGATGATGTAGAGAACACTATACTAAATCATTCCTAGTCAAGCATTAATATTCAAGGACAATATTAATGCATAAAGACTAGCATATAGGTCAATTGATGACTTAAACTTACTAGTCATCGATATGTGATATTAAGTTAACACATGAGTATACATTAGAGAATGTGTACTGAATTAACCCGCCATGAGAAAGTTTCATAAATTGTCATATGAGTGTCATAAACTTTCTTATGTGACTATTAGTAGGAATAGTCTTTCAACCTGAAGTCACTACAGTTCCCTACATAAGGAGTTATGTACTTTGGTATCATCAAACGTCATCCATAACAGGGTGGACTATAAACGCGATCACTGGGCATGTAATAAATTATGCAGAGGGATGTGAGTGATGTAGATGGGATCTATCCCTCCCATATAACGGGAGTGATATCTGTGGGCCCCTTGATCGAGTAGGACTACTAAAACGCATGGTCATGCTCAAATGAGTCAATATGAGATATTAAGCTCATTTGTTTGAGTGAGTCTACTCGGGGATCAAGAAACACAAAGATTGATCGATGATGACACGGTTTACGCCTCATTGGTCAATCTAGATATCCAGGATAGAAGGACAAGGCCATACATTGTCATAGTCATAGAGGTTAAGTCGGATCTCGACTTTCTCGTCACTTGGGTAGTAATAATGCATTGCTAGATATCGCTCATTGCTTATGTGTCTAAAGTGGTTTAGACACATTGCCAACCTTATGAGAACCTATTGGGTCACACACTAAGGACATGATGCTTCGGAGATTAATTGATCTTAGTTTGACTATGATTTGATCCAAATTGGATTAATTGAGTTAGACCCAAGTGAATCCAATTGGATTATGGGATTGAGTCTAATTTGAGTTAGACTCATCTAGATTAGACTCAACCACTTAATTATGGATAATATTCATTAAATGGTTTAATGAATATTATTTAAGAGGAAGGCTAAGAGGCATTCTATTCATTAGATGAATAGAATATTAAGAGTCTCAAGGGATACCAAAAGGCTTGATATTCATTGAGTTTTATTAGCATTAAGATGAGAGGAGCTCAAGGGACAAAGACCCTTGGTATTCATTAGATGAGTATAAATACCTCCTCTTGTCAAAGGCTAGAGAGCGTACTTCTCTTCTTCTTCTTTCTTCCTCCTTGTCGAAAACTCCCTAGTGGAGGTTCTTGTGCTTTGTGAACCATCCCAAGTTGCTAGCACAACTAAGGTGGTTCCTCTCCGAGGAAAAGATCGTATTCGTGTGGATACGCATAGAGGCACGGATACTTGAACATGCAAGAGATCTGACATACCTTGGATAAGCGGGATAAGCGAAGGGCACGCGCCAAAGGTATACCTATACGATAGGGTTTTTGTAAATTCACTTTGTATGAGTTTTCTTTCGCATGGATCGCTCGAGAGATCTTATTTCCGCTGTGAATTTTAAATATTTTTTGCCCATAGATCCCAACAGAAGGGGAAGAGTGACTTGGCCTTCCACCTTTATAGTGATAGCCGCCCTCTTGCATTTAATGGGGGCATGATGCGGGGGCAATAATGGACGCCAATCCTAAAGTGTCATCTCTTTCTTGTCGTCGTTGATTGGCAGGTCTCTACGGCACCTCAAAATTCACGAACCTTTATGGATCACTTCAAGGGACCGTCTGGGGCCCCGAGACGATTGTCCGGATTCCACAAACTCACCAAACACTCAATAGAGAATGGAACCGATACGGGTCCCACAAACGAATAGCTTCTGGCCTGATAGTCGAACTTTCGGGGTTACCTTGGGAAGATCCACACTCAAGGTCGAACCCAAAAATCCCCGAGGTTATCTCAGCTTAGGAGATACCTGGAATCATGAGGGGCTTTGAATTCCCGAAACCAACCAAAGAGGTTGTTGGGGACGAGCATTGGCTCCCTAGCTCCCTTGCCCCACGGGTCGGGAAGGAACACTTATTTTGCAAGAATATTAGTCTGCGATTTGGCTCCTAGCGTCGAGGAAAAACACCGGCTCTTCAATCCCCTTGGTCTTCACGTCAAGGACAAATAACGCAAAGAGCCAAATAAGAACTCAAGGCAGTAAGATGAAAAAGGTCTTCATTACGAATCGAAATGAGTACAACATGAATGGGAAAAAGGCAAGGTCTAGAGGGGAACATAGCTCTATATTTCCTATAATTCCTTGTCATCAGGTGGGAGCTCCTCTCAAACTTGGTCGATACTCATAAAGCTCAGGTCGGCGTTCAGTGGCAGGAGTTGAGCCTTCCTTAGCTGGTCAATGGCTCCATGGAAGCCCTGCTTTAAATGATTCATTACTTGGCCGACCAAGATATCGGCAAATTCGTCCGACTCCAAGAATTTAGCCTTGAATTCCACCTCAGCCTCCTTAAGACAGGAGTCCTCGGCCATCCAAAGATCGCGCATTTCGGCCGCGGCTGCCTCATGGGCCATCTTTAGCTGAGCCACCTTGGAAGACAGTTTGTCCTGGTCTTCCAAGGCTGCTTTGAGTCTTGCCGAAATGGCCAGGGTTTCTGATCGAGCCTGGGTCGCGTCCTCCTCAAGGTCAGTCGAGCGATCAGCTGCCGCCAGAAGGGCATCTTCCTTATGGGCCAACTGGTGCGCTTGGTCCTTGATGCGCTCATTCAGTTTCCAAACCGAAGTCTCTAGGAGTCGAACAGTCGGACATCCCCCGACAACTTCTCCTCCCTCGCCTGAAGTCAATCCCGCTCCTGAGTCACTCGGAGTAGGTCGTATGTAAGGGTCACAACCCCCTCGGACATCAGACGTTCTCGGCGGCAGGAACTCTGTAGGGCAGACTCCATGGACAGCAGGGTGTCCAGCTGATGCTCCACCTTCGCTTAGAGAGCTTTGCTGACCCCCGCTTGCATGAGTCCCACCCTATGCTCATGATCGGCTGTGGCCTCTGCTCTCAAGGCTCGATGAGTCAGGGCCTCGATCTCTGGCCAGGCGTACAGGTGTCGGCCGGTTGTCAAGCAGTCTTGAGTCGCCTATCATAGCGCAAAGGAGTTATAAAGCATAAAAAGAAACAACCTATGCACCTGGAATACTTACCTTCAAAAGAGACTCACGGAGGGTAGTGAGAGGCCCGGCAGAGACTCGCACGGCTTCCCCTCCTAAGACTCCTTGACTTCTCGGGGGATCAGCTCGGCTCGCAAAGGAGGGGGAGTCTCCGCGCGTAGGAAGTGGCTGGACAGGAGGAGCCCCAGGTGACACTATAGAGGGGCCAGAATCATCCTCTTCCGAACTGGAGGCCCCCTCAGGAGAAATGCCCTCGGCATGGACCTCCTTAAATTGCACCATGAGGAAGGACTGCATGGCAGCCTCCGAGGCCGCGTCAAGCCTTTTGCGTAGGCGGTCGAGCTACATCCGAAGGTTGGTAGGCAATGCTTGCTTGCCTTTCGGGGCCTTGAAAGGATCAACCGGGGAGGAACCAAGGGCCTGACCGCCTGTCTCCATAGAGGCAGTCGGCCGGGGAGATGGAGACAGTGAGACGACATCCTCATCATCGGAAGTAGGAATGCCTTCCTCAGGGATGGAAGGGAGCGCGCTTGGGGCTGAGGGGACGCAGCCTTTTCCGTCTCGAGGATAGGCCTTCCGAGATTTTTCTCTTATGCCGCCCAAAGAGTTTGGGCATTTGGGGGTCAGCCGGAGGCGATGACACCCCGCGACCTCCCCCGTATAGACGACGGCAAGAGGTGGATCAGTCCCCAAAGGGACGCCGATCCCTGGGCTGGCAGAAACGCCCGAAGTCCCTTGACTGGCAGGTGTCTGAGGCACAGCAGAAGCCTCCGCCTGCTCTGGCGTGACGTACTCACTGGAGGATTCGGCAGTCCCCTCCAAGGACTTGGCTGAAGCAGAGGGCGAGGCGAGAGGAATTGAAGGGGGATCCAGGGCTCCCTTATTGGCTTCATCCCACTTGATGAGCCGGTTAATCGCCCTCGAGAGCATGATTTCCTCTGCAATAGACATACAACAGAACATCAGTTATAATTAACAGTCATTGATGGGAAAGGTAAACATACCAAGGCTGGGGTCACTTTAGGAATGAGGTACGCGCAGTACATGAGCTCCTTGTTCTGTACGAGGGTCGGGCCACTGAACTCCATGCCGGAGAGAATGCTCCTAGCTCGTGGTAGGCGGGATCATGAAGAAAATTCCCTAGTATAGGGGGAGCAGACAGATTCTCCATCCAGCGATGAGAGCTGAAAGGACTGTGGGGTAGTCGAATGAAGAAAAACTTCTCCTTCTACCCTTTATGAGAAAAAGAGAACTCTCCTAAGAACCTATGACTTGGGCGCACTGTAAAGCTAAACGCCCCTCGTGAGCCAATCGGAAGGAAGAAGGAATGGAAAAGGTGAGGGGTCAGAGGAATGTCGAAGAGTTTAAAAATAATGCATGTCCCGCCCATCTGAGCAAAGACATTGGGAGTCATCTAGTGGAGAGGGATACCAAAATAGGAGGTCGTATTCATGAAGAAAGGAGGAATGGGGAAATGGAGCCCTGACTCTACTTGTCCTAGAAATAAGGTAAAGAAACATATGGGAGGTTCCACTGACATTTGGTCCACTCTAGGGATCGTCATCGTCATCTCGCCCGGAATGTCATAGGCCTCAATGGCCGCTTGTAGAGCTTCCGACCCCACTCTAGAAGAGACAGACTCATACCACTCCGCTTGGTAGCCCTCTATGGTCCATAAGGAAAAAGACGAGAAGGAAGCTGAAGACTTACACGAAAGGAGTCCTTACGAAAGAAGACGAAGACGAGGTCTGCTAAACGATGGAACCGGAAGGTGGTCGAACGTCTTCGCCTTCCCTTCTTATATGAAGGAAGCCACCTGCATGTGTGCAATAGGGGCAAGGCACGTGGATGGCAAGAAACAACCACATCGAGGCGGTGCCACTGACCAGCCATTTGATGTGAGTTTGCTACAGCTGCGCATGTCAGCAAGAGATCGCGAGGAGTGCAGTTAGGGCACGCGGCGAAGACAAATTCGCGAAAGAGTTTTGTCGTCATTAAAGAGCATCATGCACTTTTATGGATGATGGACGACTATCATCGCTGCAGGAGCCTTTTAGGAGGGCTAATTTAAAAAGAGATTGTCTCAGACCTCGGGGCGAATGTTTCGATTCCTCGGACTCAACGTGCCGCAATAATGTAGTAATGGGTGCATGGATCTACCATAACATAGCTTCTTCGCTACACCACTAGTCTAATCAGTCAGCAACACTTTCTTCGATTAGACTTGAAGGAAGGGATTTGTGATCAGGTTGAGCACCCCGTGGCTGACACGTGGACTGAAAAAGCTATGTGGCAAGATTTACCGAGTCTGGACGACTCTCTTTACGTGGCACCCAAGGCCCCCTCGGGAAGGTGGGTTCATGAGAACACCACAAGCAGACATACTCTAGAGATCGACCCGGGAAGACACACGCCCAATATCACCTCAGGAGGTCAAGTCCCCGAGACCACCTCAGGAAGGTAAATGCCTGGGATCTCCCCCGGGCCAAAAACCCTGAGATCACCTTGGGGTAGCGAAGCCCAAGGAGCACTCGACCTCAAGTAACAGTCCCTCTTTCTTCGAATCTGCGAATAATCATTACCAATTATTACGGGATAATCATGACCCATAATTATCGCAACGGTCCAGATTTAATGGTTGCGTGGACCGTTGCAAGGGTTATCCCGTAACCGACAATTGGGGGATGTGACGAAGATCATGGAGACACGTGTGACTGCGGCCTCAAGTATAAAAGGTACTCCAATCCCTCCAGTAAAGGGGTTACAGACTCTCTAACTTACACATTCTCCTTGCTTTCTGCCATCTCCTATACTGAGACACTGACTTGAGCGTTGGAGTGGGTTCCGCCGGACAACCAACGACGTATTCCCATTAACGCTCGTGTTAATCTCGCAGGACAGGAGCTTTTCCTCTCTCGTCGTCATCTCGGTGGATTGGACTCTGGTGACGGATCGTCGATGTCGATTTCTTCCGTAACCGTTATAATAATGATAACTACTAGAATAATGTTGGAATAAAAGATATTTTTGGGATATCTACCGATGCCCTTTTTATTATTATTTTTTTTGAAAAAAATATGATGTCCATACGATGATTTGATAAATTGGAATGCCATTTTTTTATAAAAAAATAAAATAAGTAAATAAATAAATAAGAAAAATAATTTCAGAAGTTGTAATTTGTAATTAGAAAAAAAACATATCAATCGATGGGAAAAGAAAAGAAAGGGCGGACTCCGTCCCGAAACCCTAACCACAAAAACGTAAACAAACCCCTAAGCATCTCATCCACGCGTGGATCGAACCGACCAAGAGTTCTGCGAATTCCAGTCGCAGGTTCGCCTTACTCCGCCTCAGCCCTAGATTTTTCAGGTCAGATTTTCAATGGCTTCTCTTGTTCGATCCCTTTCAGCGCATTTACTCTCTTCCTCCTTTCTTTTATAATGCCGAGCTGTTGCTTGCCTTTGAAATGTGTTCCTTGAGTATGGAATTGGTTTGCGGTGGCGTGTCTGTGGTAGAATTACTAGTTAGTTGTGCCATTTCCCCTTTAATCTAGGGCTTTATCGTCCCGAAGATGGTGTGCCAATAGAGCGCGGAATTGTTTATTACTTATCCAGTAAAGAGGAAGACGATCTCAAATGATCCTATTTTCTTTTCTCCCGTGTGTCAATCCGATGAAATGAGTACTTCCTGTTGGCTATCGCTCTTGGAAATAAATTGGTTCGTGGATCTCTTCTGTCTGCCTTGACTTTAGTTGATATATTTTACTTCAATTTCCTAAGGTATAGGCATTGGTTAGTTGTTGCTCCAACTAAGTTCATCAGGACCAAGTAGTTTCTGTCGTTTCCATTTTACTTTGTCATTTAGTTTGTTAACTAGATTCAATATGATTCCAGTTACTAGTACTTGATTATTGGTACTTGAAGATATAAGTCAAGTGACAACCTTGTGCTATTACTTATATTGTTGTATGAAGTCTTTAAGTATATTCAAATTTTTTACTTGTAGATATTTGCTCCATCCCAAAAAAGTTAAGTCAATTTGTATACACTGTCAGTCTAATTTTTAGTTTAGTTCAGAGTTGCATAAGGATCAGAACATCAATATTTTTACAATCCATTAGACATTTCCCCCTTTTGAGACACATGTTGTTTCTTCTGTTGTGTACTGTTAATTATTGTGTAAATATCTAATTATGACACCAATAAAGTAATTACATGCATTCAGGTTCTTTTGAAACGTGTTTAAGGTCTGCCAACGTTTAAGGTCCGTCTACTTTGATCTATCTGTTTCTTACTATTTATTAAAAAATGTATTCAAGCTCATGATGTGCTGTAGGCTTGTGTAACAAATTCTGTATCATTTTTGTGTCAGCTTGAATGGTCCTTGTGGCTTTTCTAGTTAGCTACCATGTATTTTGTGTTTTTATTCAAAACATTTTTACCCTTTTTATTTTTGTTAAATGATGAAAAAACCATTTGTAAATATTGTAAACTCTAATAAGATATCTGAACCTAGTACTGTTAATTTTCAATTATTGTTTCTTCTCTTTGTTAATTTCCTGTCGTTAAATCCTTCTGAAGAAAAAATTCATATTTTTAGGATTTGCATTGTATGTTTCTGACATTATCTTGTTTTTCTCCTTCACATAATCTTAATGCTATTCAATTCTTTCCAGCATACTGAATTTCTGATAAGGAACAATGACTGGATCATTCAATGGGCAGATTTTGGCGGATAAGCTTACCAGACTTAACAATTCACAGCAGAGTATAGAGAGTATCCTTGTCTATAAAATTATTTTAGATCTTTTGACCAGTGCACATGACTACCCAAAGTGTGGGGAAGAAATATGTTGGATTTTAGAAGTACTAGTTTAATTAATTTTAGACCTTTTAGGACTTATAGTTGTTATATGAATTGTATTTTTAGAGTTCCCTTTTTTTGGGATCTTTCTCCAATGCCTTATGATATATTGGATCATGATTAGTATGTCATGAATACATTAGATATTTATTTAGAATTTTTATCTTTTCAATGCTTTGTCCATCCTATATTTCGCTTTGGGCCTTCTTATGTACCACTGATGATGTAAGGACAGTCTTTCTCCCTTTCTGAAATGCTCCAGCTCTTGATTGTTTTGTCCTGGCGAACAATGTTAGTTGTTTTTAGCAATAAAACACTGATCTGGATCTATTATGCTTAACTTTGGATTAGCCTTATCGCATTGGTGCATCTTCCACCGGTACAAAGCTAAGCAAGTTGTTGAAACCTGGGAGCAACAATTCTATTCCTCCCCTAGGGAACAAAGAGTTTCCTTCTTGTATCTGGCCAATGATATTTTGCAGAACAGTCGGCGAAAAGGTTTAGAATTCATTAATGAATTCTGGAAAGTGCTTCCTGATGCTTTAGCTGATGTATTTGCTAATGGAGGTGATATTGGAAGGAAAACTGTGCAAAGATTGGTAACATAAAATTGCTTCTCTTATTTACTTGTTTTTCTATCATCAGTTGGAAGTACAATTATTTGCATTTTCTTATTTACTTGTCTTTTATAACTTAATTTCTCTTTTAGTTAACAGATCCAAAGCAAGCTAACCCACCCACCCACCCACAACACACACACACTTTTTCTTTTCTGAAGTTTGAAATTTAAATAAAAGATCAATCTCACAGATTCTTACTATTCTCAGAAACATTAACATTATACTAATTTACCGTGAAGACTTCATGTGCAGCTTATAGTTACAGTCACATTTCTGTTTATATTTCCTTTCCTTTTGGGCCTCAACCTGATTTTTGAATATTTTTAATTGTGAAACTTTCTCCTCATACAAATTAATAACTCACGCCATGGGAATTAAACTCTTTATCTCTAACACCTTGTTCAAATAGTCAAATATTTGTCATGCGCCCATCATATCAACTGAACTAATATTGATAGTCAACGATGCCGAGCAGTATGTGCATTAGATCGTCCTCTAAACCTATTCCAGCAATACTCGATTGGATGTTTGGCATAACCACTATGAACACATGGTGGAATTGAATTTCATTTTTGATCATTTACATGTCTACCATCTGACATTTCCATGATATTGTTTAACAAAATGAAGTACATTCTTGAAATTCATTCCACTTTCTTAATATTCAACACTTTCTTGAATAGCACAATATACAAGTTCATTCCACATTCTTAAGAAAATGAAGTATCCTTGAATCAAATGACCATCCTACTTTAAATTTAGAACATCTTTATACCTAGTAATGCATGTGACATTATTCTTTTGGAGTACATTTATCTTTAGGCAAAAATTGAAATGGTGCCCCTTAATTTTGTTATAGTCAAAAGGGCTCTCTGTGTTGAAAAAAAAAATTCAAAAGGGCACCTCATCCTATTTTTCATATAAAATACTCTTATTCTAACAGTGTTGCAAAGCTGCTACAACATGGAGCAAAATTGCTGCACATGGAGCATTATATTATATCAAAGTTTTTTTTTTTTCAAATTGGTTAAAATTGCTTCAACTTAGTCTAAATCACTCCAATTTGATCAAAATTGCTCCAACACTGATTTTGGTTAAAACTGCCACAACACTGAGAAGGTTGACTAAAATTTTGACCAAACTACTGCAACATTGACTAGGTTGTCCAAAATTGATTGTAGTAGTTTTGGACATTGTAGCAACTTTGGTCAAAACTACTACAAAAGTGCTAGAAGAAGGGTATTGATGGGGTGCTTTTTTTATATTTTTTCAACATAGGGCGCTCTTTTAACGATAACAAAAATAAGGGGTGCCCTTTTGAGCTTTGGAAAGGGGAAACCATAAGTGTGTGAAGGTGATAACTATGATTATCTTGGGTTTAGATGAGCATAAAGAGTAAAGAGGGTTTTGTCTCCATACATGAGCATCTTCCATGTAGAAGTTTGGGCTAGTGGAAGATGCTCATAATGACGGTGGAAAACACTCTCAACTTAAGATAAAGGGTTTTATTGTCGAGCAAGCTTGGGCTTGTGGAAGATGCTTGTGATGAAGGCAGAAAATGCTCATGGCTTAAGCGGAAGGTTCGTCCTTGCAAAAGAAAGCTTAGACTTGTGGAAGATGCTCAAAGATATTTGCGACTCGGGTGGAAGGGTTTTGTTCTCTCTCCGAAGATGCTCAGGCTCACGGAAGACACTCGCGATGAAGGTGAAACAACATAATTTGTTCACTTGCACACTGGGGTATTGGAGTTTCTAGTGTGTTGGTCAATAGATGGAATGAAACATTTCGTCTTTGCCGATTGACAGATTAAAATTTGAAACCATGCTACATTGATTCTGCAAATGCTGCTTGTTCACACTTATCTTTTTGACTAATGGATAAAATGTAACTGACATCCTCCCAATCTTATTTTTCTTCATGCAACTTCACTTTTTTTGTTTCTAAATTAGTAATCTTTTTAGGTTAACATTTGGGAAGAGCGTAAAGTTTTTGGTTCACGGGGTCAAATTCTCAAGGAAGAGATACTGGGAAGGAAGCTTGAAGATAAAAATAAAAATGGAAAGGTAATTACTCAAAATTTGGTAAGGAGCTTTAGTTGTGGGTGTATTTGTTTAAGCCTATCGGTTGGTCTGAAGTTTGTGCATTATAGTTTGCTACACTGTACTTTTGTGTTTATAAGTCTGTTTGATTTGTACAGATGCAGTCTAGTGGAATACTCGAAAAGATTATTTCAAGCTATGATAAGCTTTCTGGTGAAGATTCTTTATTTGGAAAATGTCAAGCTGCTCTTAACATCATTGATAAAGTAGAAAAGGAACTGGGAAGTGATTTTGAAATAGGTATATTTTCTTATCTGTTAATAAGTATCCGCTTGAGTTTCAGTTGCACTTCTTTTTTACACTATTATTCCTGGATCGACTATAGCATAAAATAGGTGAGCCACTGCGACAATGGATAATACCCTTAGGGAAAAAAAACTTGTTTCAGTCAGTAGCGTATTCATTACCTATCAATTTTACTCTTATAGGTTTAAACAAATAGGCTTTGTTTGTCTATTGTTTTTTCATTATTGCTTCTTGCTAAACAATTCAGTCTTCAGTCAATCCTAGGTTCATATTCTACTGATTAACACAAGGTTTCGAGGCCTCGCCCAGAATTTGTAAATAAATAAAGTACAAATTTTTGTTTGTGAGGGGCATTATATTGCGACAAGGCGCAATGCACATTAGCTAATGCAACAAGATACAAAAATGTTTCAGTGCACTAACATGGACGCACTCTTATGCATTAGAAAAGCATCCTCTTTGACTATAGTGCTCAAACTGTAAATTAACCAGAAATTCCAATTAGCAGGATTGCTTATAGAATGACCTAACAATTTTTTAATCTGACAATTGCTTGTATGTGTTATCCAATTTTGGTATCCAGAGTGTAGACAAATTACTTTCTTTCAAATACATGTTAGGATGTGCAATTGTGCATAACTCATGCCATTTCATCCCCTTGAACAAAGGTTTAAAATTTTGAGCCGTGTCAAAGTTTTGGTCCCAAACCGGAATGATAGGGTTTCGGTACCGTATCGCCTGCCGATATGGTTTTGATATTTTTTTTTAATTTTTAAATATAAGTGTGTATTAATTAAAAATTAATTTTATTAATATTTTATTGCTATATATGTTCACTATTAATGTTGTATTTCAAGCGTTGAGTTCATATTTCGATAGTTTCTCATAAAATATTTGATGCTTATTAAATTTTGACAGTAGCTACAGAAAGTATAAATTTAAAATTATTTTTAATTATTAACATATATAATTATTTTTTAAAATATTTAAAAGATATAAAAGTAATTCTTAAAATACTTAATTTTTTAAAAAAATGAGTAATTCTCCAAATTCAAAACTAAATCTAAAATTATAAAATTATTTGAAAGGCTGAAATATAATTCTAAAATTATTTGAAGATTTTAAATTATTTTTTGAATGTATTTGTAAATTTTTAATTTTTTAAATTTATTTTAAATCTTTAAGAATTATATTTTGAAAATTTTAAAAATTATTTTAAATTCACATTTAATTTTCAACATATATAAAAATATTTAAATTATTTTATAAAATATTTTATAAAATTTTAAATTATCCTTTAAAATTAAAATTAAAGATGCGGTGACCACACGGTGTTAGTGAGCATGGCGAAACGGTAAATTCCACTAGTGTCATGGCACAACATGAAATTTAAATCCATCGTTTAAAGTACTAGTCAATTTTTAGTCTAACAATTGGATGTATTTGATATGTACTTCCAGTATCCAAAGCATAGATCAACTACTTTGAAATGTCAAACTGTATTACCAAGAAAGAAAGAAATACCACAAAAAGGAAACAAAGTTGAGAAATAAATTAGAGAATAATCTGTCATTAGGGCTTTTGCAAATAAATTAAACAACTTATTCGAATATTGGCACGTCTACAAATAGAATTTAAGTCTCAGTGTATCATTTGTTAATTTGGGGATTGTTGTTTTTTTTCTTTTGGTAAATAATTAAGGGATAATTGTATCCTAGTTAGAGTCTAACATGTGTTCTTTATTATTTCCTAGTTTGTTTTAGATTGAGGTTATAAAGTCATCTTATGTTTAGGTAATGTTCAACTTTTGATTAATGAATACTATAATCTCCTATGTAATTTAGTTATCATCCATAATATTAATTAAAATAAAAATATCATCATTACATTCTCTTTTACTTGCATGTTAATTTATTTACCACCCTTCATATGTTCATGCATTATATTTATCGTGTGCCCCTACAAGCATAACCAAGTTGATACTTGGGTGGTAGATTGTCACACGAGGAGGGATTGAATCCTGGAGGAACAATCCTTTGGGGAATAAAATCCCTTCCACCTAAAGAGGTCGCTCGGTCACCGTGATTTTCTCCCTTCATCTCCCTGTGGAGCCGGCGGTTAGGGGCCTTTGGGGTGTGCAAGTCACCTGTTGCCACATGCATTATATTTATCGTATAATTTTATTATTATTATAATTTATTTAGAGTTGAAGTGGAGTTTTAGCACTATGGTAAAGTTGTTGGCTTGTTGTCGTGTGACTTGGTGGTCATAGGTTCGTGTTGCGGAAATAACCTTCCCTCCCGCATTGGCGAGAGTTTCGAGCTATCGGAAATAACCTTCCCTGAAATCCCGCATTAGCGGGAGTTTTGTACGTCGAGCTATCTTTTTATTATTATTTATCTATAGTTAGATCTGCACAATGAGAGGAAACACTATACCTATCCCAAATATATGTGAGATATAATTTTTGTTAATGTGAGCTTATCAACCAACCTATACTCTTGCGAACAATGAGCTTAATTTCTCGAGAGCCAGAACTAATCATCCAAATAATTATTTTTATGTTTCTAACTCCGAATAACATGCATACTCATACTCAACAATATTATCTAGACAAGAATTAAATTATTTTGCATTGTAAACCTATGACGAACCATGTAACTCCAAACCTGAGGCGACCGATCTGGCCCACGGAAGTTCTCCCACCGGCCTCCAGGGTAAATCGGGAATTGCTCGAGTGGGCGACCCAGAAGCCCAACATCCTGTGGTTGCGCGCTCCATTTGAAGGAAAAAGTCTTGCAAATGCGCCGTAGCTTGGGATCGAACAAATTGGCGCCCTTCCGCTGCATTGTAATCCTATGCATCTTAGGACAGATGCCCTGCAATAATTGTTTGGAGATTATCATATATTGTACAATTGTTAGATGTTTTTTTCTTCTCCAGATCCACCACAATAATTGTTTGAAAATTATATAAAATTTCTGGAATTGGGAATGATATGCAAATTCTTTGTTCTTTTCCATATATTTCTGATTGAGATAAGTAGCATTCTCCTTTAAAAGTCTATTGGCCTAAAAATTAAAATTTTTAAACATAACTTTTAATTTGGCATTTGAATACTGATGAGTCTATTTGAGAATAAAGTGCAACAGTTCGAACTCTTGAAAGTCAAAGTTTGGGATGTTAAATATGTAATCAAAAGAGTCTTTGTCAAGTGTCTTGAATGTATATATTTATAAGTCCTTTATGTTTCTTTCCCATGTTCTAAGAGTCCACCGAAGTACAAGTTTGTGTGGTTGTTGTACTGCCGTAGTATGAAATAAAAGAGCGAGAATTTTTTTTTTCAGATTGTGTGATATAATTTGCCTATGGTATGATGCCTAGGATCTTTGTGTGATGCCTAAGTCCCTTCAACAGGTTTTAAACTATATTTCAGTTTCGTACCCTATCTATCTTCAACTAATCAAACTCTCTTCTTGGGTTGCATCAATTTCTTGATAATTTTTGTAGTCCATCTGGTAGACAACCATATTTACATCTCACTGACAGGTAGCTGCATTGTGATCCCTTTTATAATGTTTGGAATTTGATTCACTACATGCTAAATAGATGATGAATAATGTTAGTTTGACTCAAGCTTATCTGTCAAATTTTATTTTGTTTTTTGACATCACACCTTCAGATTAATCCAGTGGTTGTTGAATAGGAAGTGCAAATGGATCTGAAATTATTGGTAACTTACAAATTCAGCATGGCATTCTAGGAGAGTGCATTGATCAACTGAAGGCATCTGAATTATCTAGAGCAACTCTAGTCTCATATTTAAGAGAGGCACTTAATGAGCAGGTGCATCTATCTGACGTTTTAAACAGCTTTAGTATAATGAATATACTTTAGTTTGCTCAAGTTTCTTAATTTACATGACCAATTTTATTTGTGTTTTCTTTCATTTTAATTGATTTTCAGGAAATGAAGGCTGAACAAACTGGCCACCAACTCCAGGTAATCTTCTTGTACTTTCTAAATTATCTTTGCATCAGTTGCTCCAGCCTCCAAAGATACACCTTTTTTGGGTTCTTGTTTGATTAACAAGATGGTTGAATTTGATTTTGTTAGGAACCCAAAATTCAGAATAGAGGAACACACGACACAGAATTGTATTGAGCCATTAAGGTTAACACAAACAATCCGGTAAAGAAAACTCTCTCCACCATCCAAAGCCAATGCTTTTCTTCTGACAATAATTCTTCTATATTGCCCTTCTAACTTCCCACAAACTTATAACCACACATACTATAAAACATGCTAACATAACTGCCACAAAGATACAACTAACTCTAAAATATAAACTTCCACTATATATTACTTCTGTTCCAGCCTCTTTTTGTTTTCTCCCTCCTGAAATATACAAGCCATATTTTGGGCTTGTTTCTTTAATGATCCAACATGTTTCACCCATGATTCAACACTTGGTCCACATCTGGACTTGGTTCCTATCAGATTCCAATGTCACTAACACGTATTCATGTCTGAAGACGTGTTTAGGTTTCACAAATTAAGCTACAGTCATAACTCCCTCTTACACAAGAAACATACTTCCATCCCTATTTATGGATCCATATTCTGTGGTTGAAAGTCATCATATTAAGGTTTGTATTAGGGGTGCAATCGAATCAAGCCGAATAGTATGAAATATTGATATTTAAATTCGAGCTTGATATATATATATATATATATATATATATATATATGATGTTCGAATTCGATTTGAAGCTCAAAAATATAAATAATTTGGCTCGATCTTGGTTCGAAATAAAATTCAAGCTCAAGTTCGGTTCTAATTGTTCGAATCTTGAATCGAGTAGAATTGAACTATAATTCAAAATGATTTAAATTCGAATTTGGTTCGAGTTATTCGGACCTTAATTTGAGCATATTTAAATTAAAATTATATAAAAATAATCAGGATTCGATTCTAGATCGGTTTGCGAGCGGCTCGTGAACAATCGGGAAAAAAATATTATCAGTTCGAATTCGTCTCAAAAAAATTATCAAACATATTCGAATTCTGCTCGAATTCGATAATTTCGAATATGAATCAAATATTTTTTGAACCGACTTGAAAAGCTCGCAAATAGGCTTGATTCGTTTGCACCCTTAGTTTGTATGTTGCAATATTCAGTTAAAAAATTCTAAGATAGTTTTAATTGATTGTTTAACTTGTAATATTTTTTACATCCTGAAATAAACAAATTAATCTAATATTTTATTGGTATGTGGTTAGTATATTTAGTTTTTCAATAACCAGAACAGAAATGTAGGTATACATCTCACCTTGTACAAAAAAGTGTGAAATATGTCCATTTCATTCCATTCAAAATTGAAATAGTGTGGACAACTAAGCATTTCTGTATTTGGCTATTTGTGATAATGAAAATCATCAACTTGAAGTTTAATTCATCCACGGGGTTGAGAGGATGATGATGATATTTGATAAAGGAATTGGAAGATGATTTTGACACTGTTTTACTTCTCATATATATGTAACTGCTACTCTAGTATGAACATCCAACATATATAGACAGGGGTAGATGAAAGAGTACAAGAAATGCATCTTCTGTCACTATTGACTTCACCCTTGTCATTGAGTTAGAGTTTTGATGTGGTAAGGCTTGTTCTTCTTCTTAGTATGGATATAGACTCCATGGTGTGATAAAATGAGAGTGAGATAGTATGCCAACCTCATTACCCCAAGATACAGTTCATTAGTCCAGGTTACAGCCTCATTTAATCAATCACTTGATCTTAAAGAACTATAAAATAAGTCCAAAGATTTAACTCTTAAAATGGCACTTGCTGTCTTGTCTGAAGCTCAATTAAGAAAATTAGTGATCTAAAAATGAAGCCAATCTTAGCATTCCATGTGATTCTCCCTACTTTTCTTGATGATCCTATTTTGTCAAGTGATAAATTTGCTTATAGCGGTTCTATTAAGACATATCGATAACATGCTATTTGTTGGTACTTGTTATCTCAAGTTTGTCAACTATGATTTGATTTTTTTTTTTCTTCTTACAATGTATGCCAGATTGAGAGTTTTATCGTCTATGAGAAAAATTGCAATGAAGACATTTGGACCTTTATCTTTATTTGTTGACCTTTTCACTTGTTGCACTCTTTCAGTCTCTCCTTAGCACTGTCATTGTCAGACATTGAAGCCGCAATTGATATATGAATGAAATTTCACCTTACAGTAACTAGCAATGTTTCTTATATTAGAAGAAACAATTAGAGAAGATGACTATGAAGTTAAGTTTGGCTCCTCGAAGACCAATACTGCATAAGAAAGTGACCATATGACCTTTCTTTTTATTTATTGGAAGGGACAATTAAAGAACATGTTGACAATTTGTGGGGGCCCAAGTTTTTTTAAGTGAAAGAGAATGATGCAATAAAAAGATAGAACTTTTTAAAATAAAAATGATTCAATCCAGTAAATAAACTAATTCTTGAATTAATTTTGAACTTGTTATAAATTTATTAATTTTATATTTTTGTTCTATGAAATCTAGTCTGTTATAAACCCTTAGGAGATTAGTTATTATTAGGCTTATAAAGAAGTTACCTTACTATTCTTTCTTTTGTTCAATCAAATACTGCAATCTTCTATGTCAAAGATCTATGCGTCTTTCACATGAGATCCTTGACTGAGATATGCAATGCCATGATCCCTTTTGGTAGCACATGGATTTTATCCTACATCTTCCAAGTCCTGTGAGATTATTTGTTGCAGCTCATGGCCTTGCTCTTGCTAGTGCTCGCCATTTGACCGTCTCTCCACATGACAATGTTTTTGCTTTTTATGTGTCATTGTCTGAGATTCATCCTGCCCTTGCCTCATTGCTCCCATTGTGTGTGTGTATGATCCATCTTTTTAGTTGATTAGTTGGGTTTAGTTTCCAATATATTTAAGTTCAATTTGATGAGTTCTTTCTTTTTCCCTTTTTTTCCTTTATAAAATCCATGCCTATTGAATGCATTGAATCAAATCATCATTATTCTTTCATAGTCTTACAGCTGAATGTAGCTTATCACAGTACTAATTCTACAATCCTTGAATTCTAAGAACTTGGTTGGATAACATCTCATTTTGTAGAGTCAGGGAGTAGGGTAGTTTGAGAAATATGATTTGCAAAAAAAAAAATCTCCAGATTCATTTCAGTAATAAGATTTTGGCACAGCTCATATATACATGAAAACAATTTGTTCCAGAAGATTTAAAGTCCTCAAATACTCATCATGATGAGTTTGTTCGGACGAGTTAAAAGCCCACAATCATTCATATTGTGTGATTCCCATCTGTATGGGGGTCAACCTTTTTCACTCAGACTTAGGACGGATACTAACAGTTTTTATAATCCCCAAATAGTGCACACACACTGTTTATAATTTGACAAGGTAGTATTCTAAGTTTGGAATAGAAACATGGTGAACCTACAATAGCTTGTTTTCATCAGTCATATCAAGGTGGCTCTATGAGGTGTTCACGCGGCAAAGGCGAAGCTGTCGCCCCCGCCCGCCCGCCCCAGGACCAACACGGAGGCAGTAAATTACGGTGACTGAGAAGGCAAGTGGACTTTGGATTTACGCCCCGTCAACCCCGAGGTTCGACCCCTCAACTTAACGTGGCAAACCTTCGTCCACTTGCCACCTCAGCTATGCCTGTGGGAGCATTATATGCACGTGGGGTGTTCACGCACAATATGCATGTGGAGTCTCAAATCCATCAGAAGACAGTTGGAAGCCTCAACCACCTCACTGGTGGTATATTGGCATTTGGCAGTTTGAAAATACTATTAAATCGCATTTAAATTCTAGTAACTTGCTGCAGGTTGAAATAGTAGTGTTTAACCATTAGAATTATTGCGCTTATGGTTGCCCAACTTTGTTGGTTGTCCTACATTAGTACAATATGACTCAAGCTCTTATTAGCGTGCTATCTTTATAACAATTACGTTTCTGTTCCTTAAGTCAGCTGTAGTCAAAACACCAAATTGATATGCTATTTTGCATACAACTACTTCCACATTCCATTTTATCCTAATGTAGATAGGACCTAGGATCCTTTTTCTATCTTCCTCATGTTGGCGATCAGTATTATTATAACATAAAATGATTTCCCTAATCTAGATTGATTAAGAATGGCCAAAACTCATGCAATACAATGCATGCTTAGGTAGCTGCAGAAAAGTATAGCTTCTTAATGCTAAATAACAAAGATTTTGTGGCTCTTTGATATACTGGTTCTATACAATCGTGCCATTCTTCATGCTTTAATGCACTGTGATCTTAAGTTTCTATCTTGTAGTATTTGAGCTAGTGCAGGATCAGTGTAAGTAGTTTCTTCTATGCTTTATGAGAAGCCATGAACTATGGAATAATGCTTCCACTCTTTACTGCCTCTTCTTTCAGACATTTATCTTTGGTCATCCACCTATGTTCTGGCTTCATTAGTGGTGGTTGCTATGAGTGTGTAATTTTTTATTTACAACTAGGATCAAATTACATGTTCATTCACAGTTTGTTCCTTCTCCTTTCTGATAAATTGTGTTTGGACGCTGAGCGTCTAGTCTATCTTCTGTCCTCAGTAGTCTATCTTCTGCCCCTGTAGGAATCAATGTAACCTCAACAAACACTTAGAGCATTAAACACGTGAATCAATCGGTATTAGCAAGGAGAGATTTGCCGTACCGTAGACATTCATTGAAGTTTTTTGATATATGCTTTCTAGTTCATGTTCATAACTTTGTTGTCAGATTTCTAGGAAATGCACACAAGCCATGTTAGTCTCAATTGCTTGCACTTTGGAAAATATGTTACAAATAAGGTATAACACTTTTTTTTTTTGCCAAATTGTACTAATTGATGTTAGCAGATTAATGTAGTGGAATGGTTACATTGAAAATTAGCTAATGATTTCTTTCAATCCACATATATACCTTGATGCCTTTCCATTTACCCAAATCTTCTCGACTTTCCACTTGCGTAGTATGCTATCCTTTTTCTTTGACCCCTGGTTTCCGATCGCTTCCCTACAAGATTGGATCTTATACCCTTTTTGGTACTTCACAATTTGTGTACTTAGACTTCCTTTCTCTTTGTTGAGCACTGCAATTCATCATTCCTTTCTCTTTATTTTTTCAACTGATCAAATTGCTGGTCACATGTTTTCCAGGTCGCTGAATTACGATGCAAGCAAGCGGGCGACATCTTATCGCAGCTCAATGTGGAACAACCACCTCCAGCCACACAGAACCTGACTGAGCCATTACGCTATGCTCCTGAAGCGACTGCTAGCTTTGCTGTTGATGCTCAAATCACCCTGAGCAGATGCACCCAGGAAGAACCCCACGCTGACATTAAACCTTCTCTCAGCGACGAGAACAGGAAAACAGAAGCTGCTGCAGTTGCAGCAAAACTCACAGCATCTGCTTCTTCGGCCCAAATGCTGAGCCTTGTCCTCTCATCTCTGGCTTCGGAAGGCGTAATTGGCCCGGCAAATAAAGAAGAATCCCCTGATAGCAAAAGGCTAAAGTTACAGAACAGCCTGCCCCCACCTCACCCTCTGCTTCAAGTGCCGATGCCGCCGCCATTTTCCCATCCAGAAGCAATGCATCAGCTTCCTCCTCCGCAATCGTCATCCCCTACCCTGGAGCCACCATCCACTTCAGTGTCACTTGCGACAACGTCACCATCAGCTTCTGTCCAATTCATGCAATCTGCAGCGGGGCCTATGACAGGCGTCCCTTACGCGTATGGATCCGCTCCGCCACCTCTACCGAACTATCCAGTGTTCAGCATGCATCCCAATCTAAGTGCTCCAAGTCCATTCTACAGCTTTCAACCGCCCGAAGGCCCCAACCTCGTTGTTCAACCACCGTTACCATCGGGACCGCCTCCCCTGTCCCGACAATAACATGGTTTCTTGTCTAGGGAGCATAAAAGATTCAACTGATGCTTATAACTTGCCCCCTTATACCAATGCAAGCTCACTTTGAACCTATGTATAATCTTAAATTGCTTTGTGATCGGAAGCTTAAGCATGTACATTCTGTTACGACATTCACCGACACCATTGTAGCCGAAGATATTGCTCTACTGAGTTGTGTTTTAAGATATTGAATTGTAGTGCCAACAAATGACAACAATATTACTATGAACATATTATTTTGACCATTGTTAGTAGCATAGTCTTGTTTTTTTTTCGATTTTAGTGTCTTGGTTATAAATCTGGTCGCCTATTCTAGAGGTTGGAAACTACTCGAATGTAGGAATTAGAGCATTCACATCCATAGAATTTAATGGATGTTATAACATTTAATTAACGTTAAAATCAATGTGAATGTGAATTGAGCGTTAAAACGAACGTGGCATTAACGCGTTCAACGCTATTTTTTTATAAAAAAAATTCAAAATCTAGTGTGCGTAAGTATTAATATAATGTATATGTAATATATGAATCTTAAACCTTTAATGAAATGATAGGTGCTATAACATCAGTCAATATGAATGCCTTTAGAGGCAGCATCTATATTAAATTTATATGCACTCCACGTCTCATTGCAAGTCTTCAATGAGATGCATTCAATTAGTTAGAGGTTGTTTTCTATAAAATTAGTAGTTGCAAATATAGTTTATCATCTAGAATAGATGCAATCACACTAAAAAATTGAGTTGGTCATCGTATGATAAATTTATAAAAATGAATAAGGGTTGAATTATGGTAAAGTCGAAGAAAAATATCCTTCCATATGGTGACTTGTTCGATTTCATAATTTATCTCTCTATAAATGATTGTAGATCAATCATATGAGATGCCCAGGATAAACGTATAATCTTTTGTAAAAAAAAAATAAAAGTAAAATTAGAGCTTCCGAAACAATGATGCAATGACATAATATTTTCTCAATTTTTAAATATTTAAAAATCGAATTTCAATTTTAGTGAACTAACGGAGTTTTAGTGAATTAAGATGAATGGAGAGACGAGAAATGGTTGAGTGGCAATGAATAGGGAAACAAAGAAAAGAATAGAAGAGCTTAACGACCATGGTATAAGAGTGGAAGGAATGATGAAACTAAGTTGAAATGGATTTTGGGTATTTTCTTTTTCTTTTCTATTTTCATTATTTATGATCCTGTCAACAAGCGAAGAGAGTTCTCACTAAAATGACTTGATCAAACCGAACTGACCCGGTTTGACAAATGAGTTGCGACAGCGTGAGAGTCGGGGTCGGGATCAAAAGTTAGCAGGACAGAATTGAGTCAGAGTCGGACCGAAACGGGAACACAAGAGCTGGAGAAGAAATTTTCAACAGCAGGAACCCCCTTTCTGAAGCACCCATGGGGCCTTATATAGGGGAGGAGAAGGCCCCCTGTATTGTCAAGGTTGTCTTGTCTCATTAAAAACTGACCTGCTGTCATACTGATTCTTTGACAGCCTTAGTCTTCTCGAGGGTCTGGCACAGCCGCCTGAACGTCTATCCAAGCTGTCACTTCCATCCTAATTAATATTTGATACTCTGTCATGATATGATTATGACAGATGTCTTTTCCTTATAATGAGAAGATATGGAGGATCTTAAAAGTCTGATTATAATTAAACTACTGAGATAGTGGGGTCACTTTGACTGATCTCACTAGGCGCAGTGACTACTCTGTTGGAACCTTGACGTTTAGCTAGAGAGGGGTGACTAGCTACTTTTCGATTTCTTCCTACACGTGTTAGCAAGCGCAAGCGGAAAATATAAACAAAAACCTAAAACAATGCTAACACAAACCGTTTACGTGGTTCGGAGATGATACTCCTACTCCACGGCTGTCCATAAGGTGGACGATCCCGATCCGTTGGTGGACGAGTCCCCGGAAGACCTTTGGTTAGCTCTTGTCGCTCCTTGTGGGTGGAGAAACCTCGTCATAATCCCTTAACAACTTCTGAGCACTTGTAGGCTACTAACAGGCTTTACCCAAGCTCGTTTCGCCAAGGAAACTCAGCCAAAAACGAGCCCTCTTAAATAGTGCTCGATACTGTTCTGACCGTTACCAGTCGACTGGTGCTAACACCAGTCAACTGGTCCTCGCGAATTTGAATGTCACAGCCTAACGATTCACATTCTGGTCGACACCAGTCGACTGATGCAAGGATCAGTCGACTGATCTTTCTGTGCTCATCATCAGTCGACTGATCCAAGCATTAGTCGACTGCCACCAAAGGTTTCCCTTCTCGAGTATAATTCTCTTAGCACTCGAACCCTAGGATTTCCCTTATCGAGTACAATTCTCTCAACACTCGAATCCTCATGACCTAGCTGATTCTTCATCCAGCAACCTCGACCTGTTGCCTTCAAGTCTTCTTCGACTTTGGCTCTTGTCCCTCAGATGCATGCAAGACCACGACTTGTCTCCCCATGCTATCCTTCGCGTATACCTCGAAGTGCACTTCCCTCGGCTCATTGTTCCGCTTCTAGCAGTCTCGACCTATTGCCTTCAACCCTTCTTCGACTTTGACTCTTGTCTCTCGGATGCATGCAAGCCCACGGCTCATCTCCTCATGTCATCCTTCGTGTATGCCTCGAAGTTCGCTTCCCTCGGCTCATCGTCCCTGATTTGTCCACGGTCCCTCGGATGCATGCAAGCTCACGGCTCGTCTCCCCATGCCATCCTTCACCAGACCCGAAGACGTCCAACTAAATCTATGTGTATCTTGCAAATCTGCACACTCACATACACATATTAGATCAACAGGAAACCCTAACTTAATCATATTGACACACACACATCAAAACTTATGATCTACCTAATCATACTTGGGTCAATTGCACCAACATACTCTACACAGCTTGGTCGGGCCGACCGGGAGTGATCACTCGGCGAGACTCGGTCACTCGACCGCCACTCGGCTCTTGGGGCAGCAAGTGGCCTGAGCGGATTCAATTATTCCTATTACCGGCCAATCTGTCCGGCTGGCCGGTCGGGTACGTCTGCCCGGGCAGTGGAATACAGGTTGTGACATTCAAAACGGGAGTTAGTGATTTTATTTGTCAGGACAATTAAGTCGTCCGGTCGGGCGTGCCCAACCGGAACCATCCACCCGGGATGTAGCTACACGCTCAATACCCTCTTTTTCAAAGTTAGGCACGTGCTCTTCCGTCCGCCCGACCGAACCTTTCCAGTCAGACGTGCCCGACCGGGGACGTCCGACCGACTGCCATCGATTGAGACAAACCTGCATGACCTCGAACTTTGATCCATCCGGCTAGGTTGATACCTAGCGTGCCCGACTGTCATTGTTCACTCGGGCCTCCTCTAGACCAGGCTCTTTGTCGATCTGGGTTAACTCCCGACCAGGTCATCTTAACCCCCGACCGGATCAATTTATATTTAAAAAATAATTTTTAGCTCTAGATCGAACTCAAGTTGGGTAAGTGTAACGCGATGAGTTATACTTGGCATAGCCTATGACACGACTTGAAATATCCCCGAGCCCAATCCAACAGATATGTAAGTTGATTAAAAAAACAAAGTGATCGAACCGTGAATGTCTGAGATAACGACTAATCGCCCTACCACTACACCATAGCCCTAAGAGCAAAAACAAATGATTAATGAGGTTTTTCTAATCTCGGATGACCGACTCGATCCCACGAAAGTTTTCCATTGGTCGTCAGAGTAAATCGGGAAGCGCTCGCGATGACGATCTAGATGCCAAAAGTGGTGTAGTTTCCCATGGAAGTTGATCAAGAACTCTGCCGTCAGTGAGTTAATTAATCACTCGAAGAAGAATCTATCTAGAAAAGTGGTGTTATTCATATTCAAACCCTACAAAAGAAAATGCTAGACAAAGTAACTATTGATAATTTATGTTGTCGCAAAGCGAGGTGGACCCAAGTAGCACTGATGCTAGCTCTGATCTGTAAGGAAAACAATCGTTAATAATCCGTCGAGAAGAACCCCCGACAAGGTATTCCGACGATCAAGTCAGTCTCCGATAGAAAGAATGAAAGCTGAAGATCTGTATCAAAAAATCTAACGCGCGTACCTACGTGCGGAGTACGGAAGACCTTATATAGCCAAGGGAGCCGACAATTCTTGCCCGTGTTTGTTGCCCTTTTGTCTCATGCGGGGACAAGATCAAGGGCACTGTCAGCTCGCCGACCGCTGCCGCCCAGTCTGACACAAGCAGGAGTCGTCGTGGTACGGAATGCTAGGGTATGTCAGGAAAGTACCGTGTTAGCGAGATATTCTCAATTTGGGCACGAATGGTGTCAGTCCTGCGTCGACTCTCGTATCACTTTTGCCAGTATAGTGCCAAAGAATGGGTGCTCATTAGGAAAATGACAAATCCCGAACTGGAGCACCCACCGGGCGCCCCGAGTGAAACTTGCCCACGTGGCCAATACCTCCTAGATTGGAACAGGATACTCCCCGAGTCAAGGAGAGCTCGAACTTGGCCAATCCGACTCATCCCAGGGTCAGGTGGTTAGGACATAGGGAGATCGTCGACTGGATGTCAAATGGATGTTGCCCGGACGACCTTAGGCTTAATTGGTAGTTGATATCTCCTGCTAGGGGCTAATGCGTATTGGGTGACGGATGGAGTCGGATACTCGGCGTTTTCCAGGTGGGACCAGGTTAGGGTAATCTGACTAGCTGCTCAGTCGGGCAATCCGGCCCGAGTGGACCTCGGGCCCTAGCCCAGCCAGCTATATTGATCTATTTGTATCCCGTGACCCTGACCTATTCTTATACGACGTCAGGCTAGCCGACCGAGCTATATGCGAACTAAGCCGGGATCTATAATAAAGTGTTGCAATCCAAAATCAAACCTCCTAGGTTAACAAAACCTCTTCGACATTGGATGAGTCAATCGCCAAATTAAAATATTGCTAGATTCTCTTTCCTTCTAATCCTATATCAAATGCGTATCTATCTACAAGGTGATTATTGTCGACAAAGATATTTTATAGAGTGAAGTTCACAAAATACATAAGGACATCCCATATTATCATTTTAGTGACAAGGATATATTTTTTTAAAACTAAAATAAATCAAAATAGCACTTCATCATTGTTGCTTTCTCGGAAATATTTTTTATTTAAGTATTATTAAACTTAGGACGGTAATGAGCCTAATTTTCTATTGTTTAAAATTGTTGATAAAATAATTGAATTATGATAAATCAAAATCTAAAATGAATCAAACTGTTAAAATAGTTGTTTAAGTTTAATTTTTTTTATGAGTTTTAACTTGGTTCATTTGATTTTATTGAACTCTCAATTTGAATTTGCCTAACTTTATATTTTAATTAAGTTTATTTTATTAGTTAACGGTTTGATATTATAAATTTATTTGTTTGCTTTGAAAATTTCTTTATCTATTTACAAGTTTGATAAGAGTTTTTTTTAATAAATATAATTTACAAATTTTGTATATGAATATTGTTCATGAACAGGGGCGGATCTAGAATAGTAAATTTTAGGGGGTCATATACTAAGTAGCGTAAATAATTATTATAATAGTTACAACGAAAATAATTATTATAATAATGACCTCCTAATTTTTATAATATATATTTAGTTGAATTTAAAAAATGAAGAGAATTTTTTTATTAAAATTTAGTCATCCAAGAAGTTTGAACTCTAGATGTGTGTTAAAATAAAATTAAATTTACCATTAGACTAACTATAAAATTTTCTTTAAAAGAGTCAAATAATATATATACTAAAAAATAAAAAATTTTATATTAAAAAAATAAAAATTTTATATAAAAATAATATTATTAAAAATTTGAGTAGATCGTGCCTCCCGGGTCCCATGTAAATCCATCCTTGTTCATGAATATTTTTCAGCTAAACACACTAGTTGTTAAAATTTAGTTATTTAATTTAATGAATCCTTCACACTTATTTATTTGATTTATCTGAATCGTTCAAATTTATTTATTTTCGTTCTCCCAAATAAACGGTGATTAAAATAAACAGATTTAATTTAGTAAAAACTAATTTACATATATCTTTGTTTTGTTAAATGTAAAATACATCAGATTGAAAATGCTAATGATTTTCAAACAATATTGTTTAATTACCAAATTTGGATAAATATGGGCGTCCCGCCCTCAATTTCCACACGAAATTTTAAATCGATTTAGTTATTATCCTTCCATCGATAAACGTGCCCTCAGATCCAGTTTCCCACTCCTCTTCTTCCATCCCCAAGACGCTCCAGGACGCACAACACTGAACTGTCAAATAGAACCGCCGATTATATTGTGGTGCCCGCTAAGGTTGTGTAGATCATTGGTTGGGAATAGGATACAGGGAAAAGTTAAGCATACTGCATCCGCGAGCGTTTCCGCCCTCCAAAAACCCTCGCCGCGGTATCGCTGGTCTCGTGTCGTTAGGGTTTTCGTCCATGGATTCTGATTCTGGAGTGGCAGCGGAGGAGATCAAGAACGCCGTCGGCGGATCTGGTGACGGCGACGCTGAGCGAGAAGTCGACGAGCAGGAGGGCGAGGATGGCTCGCCTGATGGGGCCGGAGGTGCCGAAGAGGGCAAGGAGGTAGAGGAGGAAGGTGGCGATGGGGCGACCGAGGCGGTGAAGGGAGTAAGCGGAAGCGAGGGAGAGGAAGAATTGCGCGGGAGAAGAGCGGGGAGGGGAGGATGAAGGGACGGCGAGTATTAAGAGAAAGCGGCGGTCGGTTGCGAAAGAAGGGGCCACGCCGGTGGAGAGGCCGTCGAGGGAGCGGAAAAGGGTCGAAAGGTTCGCTGCGATGTCTCCGCGTAAAACCTCGGTGCCGAAGACACCGTCGTTCGAGCAGGTTAGCCGAAGTTCCTTGCTTGAACTAAAACATCCCAGTGATTTTCCTCTGTTCAATTCGACTGATTTCTTGTACTTGTTCTTGATGTCGTGATATTTTCTGTCGATTTTAGGGTTCTGGCCAGAAGCTGAAAGACATACCAAATGGTACTGCTACCTTTCCCAACTCGATTTACTCTTTGTTCTCACCCTTTTGTCGATTTAGGTATTGGAATTAAGTTGATCATCAAGTGTCTTCTTTGATCATTTGCAACATAGAATGGAAAGTTTCTTTTTTGCTATATTTTTGACTAGTGAAACATTTTGTTTTCAATTGCTTGAATGTATGATTTCGCAAGAATAGCAATGAAAGTAAAGGACAGCTCTTTCAAGTTTGGGAACAACAAAATTGTGGGAGAAAAACTCACCCCTGAATTAGCAATATTAACTATTTGTCAATAAGTAGAGAGCAAAGAAGTTACTTCTCATTGAATGATAGAAAAAAAAAATTGACATGAATGTTTGTGTGTTTCTCTCTGAATATTTTATATGACCTAGGGAAAGTAACGTTTTTGTAAGTTTATTACAAGACGATTAATCTGAGTCTTGAGCAAATCAAGAATTAACATATACCTATAGCCGAGTCAGACAGTAACTATACTCTTTATTCCTCAAGTATAGTGGGGTTCATAGTGTTTGGGTGGTTGCTAAATGTGTGCAAATATTGATTGATAAATGATATCTGTATGGTTAAAGTGATATTTTTACTTGGTGACTGGGAGACGAACTATAATTGGGAGTTGGGACTAATATGTTTTCTTGTTGTGGTATGAGGTAAATTATGTAAAATGTTTGGCCACTAAGTGGCAACATGTACACGGAGTTAGTATAGTAGACATGAACTTGTTGGGATGCATATGACTATATGAGATGCGGGGAACTTAGAATATTTTTTATGTTGGTTCTGCCTAGCTACTGATATGGAGTAGAGCATCAAATGAGGGAATTTAGGCGGTATTGGTATTGGTATTGACAGTTTCAAAGTTGATACATGATCCTGGTGGTTATTCTTGAAGGAAATGGGAAAACAACAGAAATCAATCCCAAGCTCGGATGAAAAGGGTTTAGGGTTGTGTAAGTATTTGATAGCCAACTGTAAAATTTGTCAAAACTCAAAACCTTTGAACACAAATCTTATCCCAATTTTATAGTGGCATAGCCTTTCATAGGACCTGATGGAGGGTTAAGATTCATATAGCTGACTCCAAATAATTAAGAGAAAGGCTTATTGATGAGGATTATAATAAATTAAAAGAAATGAATTAATTATGATTGACATCATGAGGGGCATAAGGAAACAGAAGAAAATGTGGTATATTGCTAATCAGCTAAAACAGTCAAGGTATATGAAACATTCAACTGCTAATATTAGACACTAATGATTTGTAGCTCATTGCTATCTTTAATAGAATAAAGTAGATTGTTCAAATTGGAGGGGTATCTTTTATAGTCTTGAATTCTATTCTGTTGCAACCACTCGTTAGATTATCCATCCAATGTGATTACTTGTTATTGAGTTTTTATTACCTTTCAGTTTAAAAGTTGCGCAGGCATGCACTCCTATGCTTTGGGTTTCATACCTTGATCTGAATTTTTTATTGAGTGCATTTCATTTGAAATACTGGGGTCATTTAGATAGTTTCAATTATTTTAAACAGAGATCAATATAGATATCAATCCACCTCAGGATTTAGATAGTTTCAATTATTTCAATCATTTGATCATGCAACCTGAAAATCATTTTCGTAAATTATTTAGAAGGTCTGGGATCAATTACGAACAGTATTAAGTGAAAGACAAATATTTCTAGTCAGATTTGAATTTGTAATTTGCAAGCGTAAAAAGAGATCAATGGTGGTTAATATAATCAAAATTAACGATAATAGTAGATTGAGTTTAATAACAAACGAACTACATGCAGATTGTATCCCATCATTCAATTTTTTTGTACTAATAATATATGGATGTTTTAAGTTATCCACATGTAAAATTCAATACAACAACCCATGTTAGTCCCAACTATTTGGGCTTACATTGATATTATTCCTTATTGCACCTTAGGAAAGACCATATTCCTAAATGCTAATACTTATAATATTCAATCTCCTGAATCACTTTGAAGTTCTAATTATGTTAGGTGTTCTTATTCCTCATAGTACTATTCAACATGGTCATGTTATCTTAACTTAATTTCTCTTATCTTATGACCTATTGGAGATTTGGAGTTGCACCTTGTTGCTCTCAGATTCTAGTGATTTTTTAAATATTCTTTCTGGTGAACTTACATGTGTATCTTAACATTCTCATCTTTGCTTCTCAATTGTTTTTCTATGCCCCTTCTTACCACTATCATATATTCTGACAATAAAGTATGATAGATACCATTTTTCTTGTAGCCTTGGGTGCACATTATAGTCGAACAAGAGACTCCATATTCTTTATTCATTTCAATTAACCATTCATATCTTCATAAATGTCTCTTTTCTGGATAATAGATGCAAGATGTCTACCAATATTTGCAATTTTTGTCCATCCATCTTTTGGATCTTTTCGGATTTAGCTCAAGGAAATAAAGTTTTATACAGGGTCATTTTATGGAGTGTTTGGTAGAATTTCTGCTAATTGCTTTTTAAATTTTAGCTGCATAGAAGTACTTTTCAGTGTTTGTGAATGTCACATTCTGCTTTAGCTTCTGTAACTTTTGCTCAAAAGTTAGAAGCAAGAATTTGATGTTTTTACTTGTTTCTGTTTTTTCATTTATGATATAAAATTAAAAAATTAATATTTATATCCTTAAATAATTTACCATTTTATATTATTGTCTTAAAATAATATTTTATATTTTTATATAATTTACATTTTCAAATATATATATAGCCCATGTGACATAAAAGGTCACGAGTTTGAGTCTTGAAAATAACCTCTTACAAAGTAGGATAAGGTTGCGTACAATAGACCCTTCTCTAGGACCCCGCATGGTGGGAGCTTCATGCACTAGGTTGTCCTTTTTTTATATATTATATTTATATAAATTAAGTTATTTTATATATATTTATTTTTATTAATTTTATATATTTTTCAAACATTCATATTATAAAAAAAATAATTTTGATACAATATTCAAAATATAAAAATAAATATATAAATGTTTAAAATATAATAATAATAATTATATAAACTCATTATTGATAGTATATTAAAATTATATTTAAATAATTAAAAAAGATTAATTTATATAGTTTAAGGCAAGGTTTAAAATCTCGATCCGTGCCGAGGTTTCGGTCCCATACCGGAACGATACGGTTTCGGTATCGTATCGTGCAGTGCCGGTACGGTTTCGGTAATTTTTTATTTATATGTAATAATTATGAGATAAATATGTTTATTGTGTTTAATTTTAAAATTATATAAATTTTCAATTATTGAATAACTTAATATAGTTATAAAAATTAAATATAATTTTTTTTAAAAAAATTAATCTATCAATAACTCGAATTAAACCCTAATACCAAAACTTTATATGTTCTGGAGCAAAAATGCTAAAAGTAAAAAGTTTAATATCGTAATATTTATGAATCCAAATTTCAAATTTATTCAAGATAAAAAATATTATTTATAATGAATTTATAAATTAACATAAAATGCTACTTTACATATAATAATTATATAAATTATTTATTTATTTATTTATTAAATTAAATAATATATATTTAAAATGATAAAAATATCAAAATATTAATTAAATAATAAAACAGTAAATATATAAAATAATAAAAAATATATCAAAATATAAATATGATTTTTTAGAAATTTTTTTAGGTTTTTTAGATTTTTATTTTTTTAGAATTTTGAAATCATATTTGAAACATTAAAAATAATTTTCAGAAAATTAATTAATAAAATTTATTTAATTTTAAATATTGATGTGAAGAAATGTTTTATAAACATTTCCTCACGCCCTAGCCGCGGAGCACGGGCGAAGCGCGGGGAGGCGGAGGCTGCGTGTGCCCGTCAACTCGTCCGGCGGAGCTTCCGGCGGCGCCGGAGGAGTCTGGCAGAGCTTCCGGCGGCGTCGGAGGAGTCCGGCGACTCTTCCGGCGGCGTCGGAGGAGTCGGGACGCCCCCGGCGGCACCTGCGACTCGACGACGGGCCACGCGGCGTTTCTTCCTCGCGTTGGCGTTTCTTCCTCCGGCGCTTGTCGCCTCCGCCCCATCGCCGCGTGACGCGAATCGCCCGTGCCGGTTTTGGATCTCCATCGGAATGGTAAGAATCGCCCCGTGCCGGACGGCACGGGGCGATACTTTAAACCATGGTTTAAGGATATTATTGTCATTTAACTAAAAATTAAGTTTGGAAGCAATTATTCTCCCAAACACTCAAACTTTATTTTGTATTAACTTTTGGCTTCTCTTTCCAAACACTCTATACTTTAACTTCTCATTAACTTCAAAATAATCTCTACAAGACTCACTTTTAAATAAGTAAAAGTTCTCCCAAACACTCTCTCAATCTAATAAAGAAGAAAATTTCGTTGGTGAGATAACAGAAGTAGATGTTAATTAACGCTTATTTGTAATAGAGAGCCGAACTCATTTTGCTTTCTTTAGTCTTTCATTTGCAAACTATTCTTACTTTTTTAATGACCTTGCTACATGCTTTAGTTTTATTCAAGCTGTCTAAACGAAAGGCGGATGAGAATCTTCGAGCTCTTCACACCCTTCTCTTTGGAAGGAAATCAACTGTAAGATTCTGTAATTACTGCACTTTTATACATATGGCTACTATTTCATTCCTGGAATAATATGAATATCATTCAGGTACATTATCTTAAGAGAAATATCTTGCAGTTCTCTGGATACGTTTGGAGTCAAAATGAGGTAATCTTTTCTAGTCTTTATATTTTCTACCATGTTGTAGGAGCACAACAACAACAACAACAACAAAGCCTTATCCCACTAGGTGGGGTCGGCTATATGGATCCTTTTACGCCATTGAGTTCTATCCCCTACTATATCATCATCTAGATTTAAATAAAATTTATCTTGTTTTATTGTTGCCAACCAAGTCTTTTTTGGTCTTCCTCTCCCTCTTTTAATGTGCGTATTTATCATAGTTTCACATCGTCTAACAGGGGCATTTATTGGTCTTCTAAGTACATGTCCGTACCATCTCAAACGTGTCTCCCGAAGTTTTTCTTCAATAGATGCAACTCCGACTTTCTCTCTAATACTCTCATTCCTTATTCTATCCATCCTCGTATGTCCACACATCCACCTTAACATCCTCATCTCTGCAACTTTCATCTTTTGCTCATGTGCCCGAGTCATAGCCCAACATTCAGCACCATATAACATAGCAGGTCTAACTGCCGTTTTGTAGAACTTCCCTTTAAGTTTTAGAGGTACTTTACGATCACATAAGACACCCGATGCTAATCTCCATTTCAACCATCCTGCTTGTATTCTATGTAAGACATCTCTCTCAATTCCTCCATCACTTTGCAAGAACGATCCTAAATACTTAAAGTTCTCGATTTTAGACAACTCATCATCTCCTATCTTAACAATTGTTTCACTACGTCTAGCATTGCTAAACTTAAATTCCATATATTCAGTCTTTACTCTACTAAGCCTAAAACCTTTCATTTCTAGAGTTTCCCGCCAAGATTCTAGTTTAGCATTTACTCCTTCACGTGTCTCATCTATCAAAACAATATCATCTGCAAACAACATGCACCATGGCACTGTATCTTGAATGTGCCTAGTGAGTTCATCCATGATTAGTGTAAAAAGATAGGGACTTAAAGCTGATCCTTGATGTAACCCTATCCTTATTGGAAATGCTTCAGTCAATCCACCTGAAGTCTTCACTCTAGTCGTTACATTTTCATACATATCTTTAATTAGGTCAATATATGTTACGCTAACGCCTCTCTTTTCTAGAATTCTCCATATAATTTCTCTTGGTACCCTATCATAAGCTTTTTCTAAATCAATAAATACCATGTGTAGATCTTTCTTTTGCTCCCGATATTTTTCAATTAATTGCCTAAGAAGATGTATAGCTTCTATTGTCGACCTTCCAGGCATGAACCCAAATTGATTTTCGGTTACCGTGGTCTCCTTCCTCAATCTTTTTTCTATTACTCTTTCCCAAAGTTTCATGGTATGACTCATTAATTTAATACCCCTATAGTTTGCACAATTTTGTATGTCTCCTTTGTTCTTATATAAGGGAACCAGACTACTTGCCCTCCATTGATTAGGCATTTTTTTTGTTTTCAATATTAAATTAAATAATTTTGTAAGCCATTCAATACCTTTTTTCCCTAAACATTTCCATACCTCGATTGGGATATCATCCGGTCCCACGGCCTTTCCATTTTGCATCCCTTTCAAAGCTTGTTCTACTTCTGAAGTTTGAATTCTCCGATGAAAATTAAAATTTCTATACTCATTTGAAATACTTAAATTGCCTAAGTCAAGTTGGTCCCCTAAACTTTCATTAAAAAGTTGATGAAAGTAAATCTTCCACCGCTCTTTTATTTCGCTATCATTTACTAGTACTCTATCGCATTCATCTTTAATACATCTTATTTGACTAAGGTCTCTTGTTTTCCTTTCTCTTGCTTTAGCTATTTTATAAATGTCTCTTTCCCCTTCTTTTGTATCTAAATTTTGATATAATCGTTCAAAAGTTTTATTTTTTACTTCATTCACTGCTTTCTTAGCCTCTTTCTTGGCTATTGTATATTTTTTTAAGTTTTCCTCGTTCTTACAAATATATAATTCCTTATAAGCTATTCGTTTTTCTTTCACTTTCTCTTGTACTTTCTCATTCCACCACCAAGATTCCTTCCTTGGTGGTGCATGCCCCTTTGACTCACCGAGTACATCCTTAGCTACTATTTTCAACTTTGATACCATCTTATCCCATGTCGTATTAGAGTCGCTATATATTTCATCTAATGCTTGTATTCCTACCTTCTCCTTCAATATGTTTTGCTTCCCATCCTTTAACTTCCACCACTTAATTCTAGGAGTCGTGTATATTTTTCCTCTATTAATATTATAACTAAGGCGTATATCTAACACTACTAATCTATGTTGGGTAGTTAAGCTTTCTCCAGGGATAACCTTACAATCTTTACAAATCTTCCTATCTCTCTTCCTAACCATAAAATAATCAATTTGTGATTTATTATTCCCACTTTTGAATGTGATCAAGTGTTCTTCTTTTTTCTTAAAAAATGTATTAGCTAGTATAAGGTCATATGCTATCGCAAAATCCAATATAGTTTTTCCTTCTTCATTTCTTGTTCCAAACCCATAACCCCCATGTACCCTCTCATATTCTTCATTTTTCGCTCCGACATGTCCATTTAGATCGCCTCCTATTAAAATCATTTCATTTGGCGGAATGTTTTGTAATACCTCATCTAAATCGCTCCAAAATCTTGATTTAGTTTCTTCATCTAATCCTACTTGAGGTGCATATATGCTAATTACGTTCACAACTTCTTTCGCCACTACTATCTTGAGAGCTATAATTCTATCCCCCTTTCTAACTACACCAACAACTTCATCTTTTAAAGAACTATCTACAAAAATACCCACTCCATTTCTTGTTTTACTCTTTCCTGTATACCATAACTTAAAACCCGAGTTCTCTATCATTTTTGCCTTCTCACCTACCCATTTTGTCTCTTGCACACACAAAATGCTAATTTTTCTCCTAATCATTGTATCTACTACCTCCATTGTTTTACCAGTGAGAGTTCCTATATTCCATGTTCCAAATCTGAGACTATTACTTTTCTTATAATGTTTATTCTTAGTCCACCTATGGTGTGAGAACTCTTGCCTATTTAACACTACACCCAAGTTCTCATGGAGATGTAGCGGTCCTTGCCGAGACGTTACAGTCGGACCCTGCAACGCGAACCCTTGCATATTTAGCACTACACCCGGGTTCTGGAGATGTAGCGGTCCTTGCCGAGACGTTACAGTCGGACCCTGCAACGCGTTCCTTCCGGGGAACATCCTAGCATTAGCATAATACTTTAATGGATCCATTCATTGAGTATTTGCCATAGTTTTTTACGCTGGCTGGCAACCTAACGCAACCCTCCTCCTTTATCCGGGCTTGGGACCGGCCATGACTAGGTCGTCACAGGCGGAGTTTGTTGTAGGAGCACAAATGAAAATAAATATAAAATTATACACTCTTAGATCACACGACAAAACAGTCAACAACGATACTTAGTATGATGTTGGCAGAGTAGTCAATCCCGGATCGCGGCGCGTCACGGCCGACCTCAAAAACGCTATAGCGGTATAGCGGATAGTGGGATGACCGCTATTTAAATATCACATTTTATACATAAGTACATAATACATATAAATGTTCAAATAAAAAAAATCCACAATTAAACTCAATCATTTAATAATTTAAAGGCACATCATATTCATATCATACTCTAAATTCATCATCATGTATTCATGCTAATGTATAAATAAGAGTCATAAGGCCAAACAAAAAATAAAAGATAATAGTCAAAGCTAGTTCTCATTCCCAAAAGGCCAAAACTACTTAAGTTTCTTGGACTATAAAAACTAAAAACATTCTTCCACTCAGACAATGATCAATCATCATCATCATGATAATAATCTCCCACAACCAAGTTATTTTCGTCATTTTCCCCTCCACTAGAACTAGACTTAAAAATCTCTTCATATTGACTCTCATTCTCATCTGACTCTGTTTCCTCCTCTTCATATTCCTCTTCTTGATCTTGCATAGACTCTTTTCCTTCTTTCTTGATAACTTAGAAGTCTTTACAACAATAGTAGGAGTAGGCCTCTTTGATTTTGTAGCAAGCCTAGTGTTTTGAAGCGGCTCACTAGCACCTACTGCAATAGAAACATCACCCCATGTCAAACCATCATCATCATCAAACACTAATTCATCCTCAGCACCTTCCTTGTCCATTTGTCCAACCAACCATTCATTACATTCATCGACATCATGAAGGACAATTGGATCAATCACATCTCTACAATCAAAATGCTCTTTGAGATTTTGATGGTACTTGACATACACTAAGTTTTGCAACTTTTGATGCTCAAGCTTGCTTCTTTTCTTAGAATGAATATGTTACATCACAAATTCAAAATTCAATTAGGCACTAAATGAAATTTTGTAAAGGAGAATAATGTGAAATGTGATAACTAATAATTTTTACTTACATGCTCAAAGATGCTCCAATTTCGCTCACATCCCGATGAACTACAAGTCAAACTTAGCAAATTTCTGTAATGCAGGAGTGGATGATCCATAATTCCTCCACCATTCCGCTGTGATTAAAAGTCAATTAATTAGCATTGCTATTTGACATTTGCTATGTTTATCGATAATCAATAATGAAATACTGAATACATGTATATCTTAAACTCTTACTGGGAGCAAGTGTGTTCCTGTGTTTTATTGCAAACTTTGATCCAAACACCTGATCAACCCTCTTGTAATAAGGTAACTCCAATACAATCTTGTCAGTTTCCTCTTCATCTCTAACCAATCTCTTAATACATTTATAGAGTCCTTGCATCACTTCTTCATCAAACTCCATCAATTTGTTGCTATAATAAAACTTCGGGTTTAGAAAATGGCCAGCTATATGCAATGGATGATGAAGTTGTGACTCCCATCTTCTATCAATAATAGCAAAAACATCCTTGTACAACACTTATTTTTCTTTGAATACTTGTTGAATAATTTTCTTGACCCGATCCATTGCTTCATAGATATATCCCATGGCAGACTTTTTCTCATTATCAACAAGCCTAAGGACATTAAAAAGTGGCCCCATAACCATAATACAATATTGCACATCATTCCAAAATGAAGCTACCAATACAATATCACTTGCCCTCTTTCCCTTTACTTCTTTGGCTGACTTGGACTTCAACCACTCCTCTGAAGTGAACATCCTCCTAAGGTTGTGCTTCTGTTTGAACAACCTTTGCAAGGTAAGAAAGGTCATAGCAAACCTTGTCACTCCATGCCTGACCAATTCCATCTTGTTAGTGAACTTTTTCATAATGTTCAAGGCCAATGTGTGGTTGTAGATGAAGCCCACAAGATTTATTCCTCTTGAGATTGTCTTCTTAACTCAAGGAAGCTTTCCAATGTCCTCCAATATCAAGTCCACACAATGTGCAGCACATGGAGTCCAAAAGAGATTCTTCCTCTTAGCTTCAAGTAGTTTGCCTAAGAAGAATCACATTAAATGAAACTAGTTAAGCGGCCAATAATCAAAGCAAGTAAAAAAAAGGCAATTAGACTAAGTTAGCAATTCTTATCGGCCAAGACATAATTACTTCCATTGTCAGATACCACCTGAACAACATTTTGTTCTCCAATATCTTCCACAAACGTATCCAACAACTCAAATACTTTTTCTCCCGTCTTCATGTAAGCAGAAGCATCAACACTTCTCACAAACATTGTCCCTTCTGGACAATTCACCATGAAATTGATTAAGGTCCTATTCTTCCTATCCGTCTAAGCATCTGACATAATTGCGCATTCAAATTGCACCCATTGATCCTTATGGCTCTTTAGCATGTCTTTCGTAAATTCCAACTCCTTTTTATGGAGTGAAACTCTCAACTCATGATAACTTGGAGCCTTAAGATGTGGACCATAGTTTCCAACAGCTTCAAGCATCATCTTGAAGCTTTTTGACCTTGCAACGTTGAATGCAATCCCATTCCTATAAAAAAATCGAGCAATATATTGAATGGTTCTTTCCCTTGCCTCTTTATCACAAGCATCATTGATGCTTGTTTGCCTATGAGCCTTTCCAAGTTTCATTTGTGTTTCATGGTTTTTCAAAAGAAACAAATCCATGGGGCCGCCTTTCACATTATATCCTTTCTTGGGTGGCCTAAAAAAGACTCACCTGTTAATGAAGGTCTCTTCTCACTTTTAATTTGATGAATTTCTCGTACTTCCTCTTGCTCATCTTCATCTTCTTGCATCTCTGCTAAATATGCTTCCTTCGAAGCATTTTTCTTATCTAAAGCTTCTTTAAGAAGCTGTTTTACATCTGAGGGAACCTTTCTACAATAATCAACATCCCCCTTCACACACATTTGGTGTCTTTTGGCTCTAGTGATTCCACTCGTAGTCACTTTTCCACAAAAATTACAAGTAATACTTTTCCTATTATTAATATCTTTCAAACTATTCCATTTTCATGCAATGTCAATATTATCACCAGCGGGTTTCACTAAACCATGTGAAGATGGAGCAGCTCCTTGTGATGATGTCGCCGCCGCCATGACTAGAACTTAGAAATCTGAAACAAATAGAAATATAAAATAAAATAGGGGAATGACAAGAGGAATAGAGGATAGGACAATGAGGAATAAAAGAAAAAAGAAATACAAGGGCTAAAGCCCTAAAGTTTGAGCACTAAATACTAATGAAACAAAAGTTGGAATCTGTCCAAAATGAAAAAAAAACAAAAGTTGGAATCTGTCCAAAATGAAAAAAAACAAAAGTTGGAATCTGTCCAAAAAAAAAGAAAAAATGAAAAAAAGAGAGGAGAGAATCTGCTGCAAGAAAGAAAAAAAGAAAAACAAAAGTTGGAATCGCAACTGGAATCAGGAGAATAGAGGAAAATAGAGTAGCGGCAATGGAGAATAGAGGAAAGAAAGAAAATAGAGAAAGGAATAAGGATTTAAGAGTCACCTGCAATAGAGAGTAGCTGCTGGAATCGTCGCTGGAATCAGGAGGATGCCGTCGCCGGAATCGTCGCCGCCGAGAAGAAACAGGAGAAGTCGGCAGCAGCAAAAGCAGGGGAAAAAACAGCAGTGATGGGTTAAAAAATAGGGTTTATTTTTACCACACAGTCTTTTTTACCCCTAGGTCAAAGCACATGGGCGGCCTGGCGCGACGAGCGCGATTGGAAGCGCGACGCGACGCGCGCGATAGGTGCGCGATTTCATCCCGCACCGCGACGCCCAGCATGGAGCGGCATCCTGCCGCGACGCTCTGCGACGGTGCGATAGCGGCGCTATCGACTATTCTGGATGTTGGTGCTTCATTAGTTAGTCAGGTTGGTTATCATCAATGCATATGGAGCCCTTTAGAATCTTATAAAGGGCAAAACCAAAACTGACACCCGGTGTCAAAGAAACATTGAATGGACAATTGCTGATCTAGATTCCAATAGTGCTGATAGATTTCACAGGATCTAAACATATTCTTTCTTTAGTTTAGGCGTATCATGTTGTACCCATAGCAACTTTTTCTTATCTTCCTTTCTACTGTCAACTTATACAGTTGTCAGGATGCATGATTATGCATAATTTTTAGGAGGGTTTTAGACATTTTGTATCTTCTACATTAGATTATTTTGCACCATTTTTTCTCCCGATTACAATCCTATTGATCATACCAAACCTGTTATAGCACTACTATGTCTTTCTTACCTTCTGACCATAGAACTTGTTGAGCTTGACAACCAGTTTCTAGTTGGAGATGAACTAGTGCCATGTATCTTGTTGTCATTTTTTCTTTGTTGGCAGGGAGCTAGACAACGTCTTTATCTAAATGTTGCCAGCAAAAAATTTGATAGAAAGATTTAATATCATGAACTATTGTTTTGAACTTATCATGGTCAAATTATGTATTTTGTTCAGGAAAAACAGAGAACAAGGGTGAAAGAAAAACTTGACAAGTATAATAAGGAAAGATTGCTTGATTTCTGTGATCTACTTGATATTCACGCCATAAAGACCACTACCAAAAAGGTACACAGTACAATTGTGTTTTTTTACGTCAATCAGTAACCATATATGATGACTTTCCCAGAAAATTCACCTTTAGTTCATGTTTTTCAGGAAGAAATTGTATCAAATTTAATGGAATTTTTGGAGTCGCCTTGTATTACTAGAGATGTAATACTAACAGAAAAGGTTAAGGATTTGTAATTTTGATTTAATGTTCCTTTGGACTTCTATATTTAGTTCTTAAGAGATCTAGCATCCATAATATTGTTATTACTTCTAGAAAGGGAAGAGGGGGAGGCGGTCAAAAGGAACGTCTGGAGAAACACCTTCAGAAAAAAGTAATAAGGTTTGTTTTTTTAAGTATTATTTATTTCTTACAAATATGAGCAAATGGTTATTGGCTTGGTTAAGGAGAAATTTGTCTTCGGATTTAGTTTGTATATGATATTTGTCTTGGGACTCAACACGGCAAGACTAGCAGTACTCTTCTTTCACTCTTAAGTACTTAACATGTCTGTGAATTGATTGCTCGAGGTGTATTTGTGATACTTGTAGTTTTTATTCTTCTCTCTTTTGTCCATGTACAGATGTGGTAAACTTCTCAAACATATAGTATTTGCCTTCATTGCTCGTCCAGTAGTGAAGAATGTGGTTCCATTTTAATCGTTTAGTGTTCAGATAACATGTAAAATAGTTGTAAATAACATGCTCTGTTTTGATATTCAGATAAGTAGTCTATTGTCATTCATTAATCAGAATTTGATTAGATCGAGAAGTTTAGAAGACTTGAGATATCCTCTTTCATGTCGGCTAAATATTGATTTCAGCTTGTTCTTTTTATGTAAAAGTATTGTATATTAAACAAACAAAACAATTGAGCACATATTTTTGGTTATAAGTAAAATTATAAATATTGTCAAAATAGCCGAAGGGACTACTTTAGGGCATAAGAAACTGTTATTATCGCTTGTAACATGTGTGACTGCTTATCGTTGCCAAGAGTGTAACAAAATATTTGCAATTCTCAAAATGTTTTGAAGAAACTAAACAAGAGCTTGTTTTATTTTGGAAATTATTGATGGCTGTTTAGCAATCAATAAACACACTGAGCTTGTTTTAGATAGTAAGATCAAATGATCAATTCCTAGACATAATTACGTTGGATAGATAGATTAAATCCTTCAATATGTATGATCAACCATTTTCATTTAGACCTGGTTGATTATCCAAGTTTCATGTTTTGATGAATAATTTCTCTTCTGTGAGTTTACGACAGCAACCTGAAGGGTACCTCTTTTTGTACAGAAACTAAGAACGAGTAACCAGCAATCCACTGCAGATGAGAATGGTGACAATGAAGAGAATGTTGCTGGTGATGCAAAGGTTGAGATGCATTACGGCGAAGATGATGGGGAGTCTCAAGAAGAGAGTGATCATGGTAAGAGTGAAGAAGAGGAAGAACAAGATGAGCCAGCTCCAACCAATAAAAGTGCTGTTGTTAAGCAAACAAAGAAGACCATTGCACCATCTGAAGAGAAGAGCAACGTTACTCCTGTCAAACAGATCCCTTCCAGTAAACGTCCTTCAGAAGATGATTTAGATGTATCTAGTGAAGATGAACCCCCAGAAAGCAAAAAAGATTCTGATAAGGAGATGAATGAATCAGAAAGGAAGGTCTCAACAAAAGAAAAAAGTTCAAGACGAATAAGTCTGCTAAAGGCTCTAAAAGTACCTCTACATCTTCTGCAAAAAAAAGTGATTCTTTGGATGATAGTGATTCTGAACCACCTCCAGACTCAAAAAGCAAAAAAGTTGGTAGAAAAGGCCGGACTAAGGAGAAACCTCCATCGAAGAAGGAAGCAACTGGCAAGAAAAAAAATTCCAAATCAGAGTCAAAGGAAACAGCAAATAAAAAACGAGGTAGATTGTTTTGTTTTCCATGTCAAACTCAGATAACTAACTGTTTTATTAATATTCTTTTTCCAATAACAAAAGATTTCTGTCCTTTTTGAAGAGTTATGTTCTTTGGAAGTCCTTTTTAAAATTATTATTTCAATAGATGAATACTAACTTCTTTATTAGACCAAAGTTAATTTGTGCTATAATATTGCGTTCTTTGAGGAACTATAGGCTTGTTAAAACAGGGGCTATGGGTAATGCTAATTTCAAGTGTTGATTGTGATTTTGAAAATCCTGGATGTATTGCCAACACTATTTTGTCTTGTTTGGATTAATCTTTTCTTGATTGCTGATTATCTGGTCATGAAATTAGGAAAATCTAAGCTAAGTGAGGCTAAGAAGAATGAACCCAGCACTGGGGAATTGCATTCTGTTGTTAGTAAGATATTGAAAGAAGTGGATTTCAACACTGTAAGTTGCTTCAGACTTCTTGCTTGATGCTTCTGATTTTGACTTTTTTTCCTTATTGATATTTCTAATCGTCGAAAACGTCCTCGGGGTACAGGCAACTTTGGCTGATATTTTGCGACAGTTAGGTATGATTTTTATGGGTTTAACAACTCTACTACTTAACACTACAATCTATGACAAAATAGGGATGAACATACTGAAATTTGATGCATGAAATTAACTGCTTACAGGAGCTCACTTCAACACCAATCTGATGGATAGAAAAGCCGAGGTGAAGCGCATAATTGAAGATGTCATCAATAACATGACTGATGAGGAGGATGGAAGGTGCAGAAGACGATGCTGAGAATGACGAAGAAGATGATGCAAAAGAAGATTCTGATAAAGATGATCAAAAGTAACCCCTGGAGTTATGTGTATTTGTAGCTTACTTTTAGAGTGATGATGCTCTCTCCCTCATCCAGGAGTGTCCCGTAGACCTAACCATTTGACATATATATCTGCTCGGCTGAAGTTAAAATCATGTTGTTTGACTAGTTCCATGTACAATAGCCTTGTCTTTTACTAAAATATTTTGGTAGCTAGATACTCCTGACTTAAACATGCAATAATTAGGCTCATGTTGTATTTTTCCTTTTAACTGTCAGTGAAAGACCTCTCTACTTCTCATGTTTGTTAAAGTCTTGGCTTCATGTACTTTGGCACTGTAAACATTCAGCCTTTTTACATGAAGCAAGGAAGATGTTGTAGTGATTCTTTGGATTCCAATTGTCATCATCAATTGTGTTAATGCTGTGATTCAATTTTTTTTTTTTTGATAATTCAGGTGTTTAAATTTCACCGATTAAGTTTAGAGATAGATGGCTTTCTCTTTTGGTTTGCATATTGAATAAATCTGGAGCATTATTTATACAATGTTAGGGTTCACTCTTATTTCTATTGGAATGAGTTTTCCTATTTTGCTTTTATTTGGAGTTTGAGAGTGATAGAATGAGTCATTTTTCATTTCATCTTTGACTTATTTTGAAAATTGACATTATGCATATTCAAAATCAAATCTCTAAGTTCATCCTATGTAAAATTTGAATCTTGTTCCTCTTATTAATTCTCTAAATGTTTTATCACTCTTGAATATTTCATTTTTATATTATTATTTTAAAAATGATAAACAACGTAAAATTTTTAACGTGATATTCAACGTGAATGACATGACACTTTAATTACAGCGATTCTCGACAGGTTCACCGTGCCTCCCAAGTTGTAATTTTTTTCGGAGCGACGATTGGAGATCATCGTTGGTGTCCAAGCGACAATCAAACATGTACACGAAAAATATCATATCATTCATGTTGAATTTCATATTATAATTTCACGTTCTATCGTAGCTCTTATTATTTATAAGGGTGTCAATCGGAGTTAAATTTGATTGTGTTCAAATTTATTTATTTATTTATTTATTTATATTGAACTTGTTTAATTTTTTATCATCATCAACTAATATGACATTTATGCTAATTTAATGCATAAAATTTATTATTTTCAAGGATGTCTAAGATTATAAAAATTATAGATCATTAAATTTTTAAATATTTACATTAAAATAACAAATTCATAATTAAATCTTACATAAATTAAATTACCTTCTAATCCATTTAATTGTTGTTTCACACATTCTCTCCTCTAACTAAACAAAATGTAATATTTTCCCAAGGTTTGATAACCATCAAATCGCAAGAGGCTTATGACTTGTGTATATCAACATTAACCCTAAAAATTTAATAAACAATAAATGTTAAAAATTGAACAAAACGTTATTTATTAAAATATTTAATAAAAATCACATGAATTGAAAACCTACCAATTTCAACACTCTTTGCTCTATTCATACCATGTTAACTTTATCATGGTCTTAATAGGAAAATGCAATTTATGATATTGCATTTAGTATAACATACAAAAGGATAGCTGGATTGAGTAGAACAAATAGACCCGAACTCGATATTCGTCATTCGTAAAAACCCAATCGAGATATTTGTCGTTGTTTAAATGAAGATCAGTTTCCGGAAGGCTAGCTGAGCGACACAGGAAGGATTGTAGATGTAAACATATTCTAACATATATATATATTTTTTAAGCTATAGAAATAACCACAAAGGCCCAGGTAACAGTAGGTTTCAGGAGACTAACATATACACAATATATCAGAAGAGCCTAGCGATAAACCGATGGTATTTGCGATAAAGAAACCACTAAAATCTATATGCCAAAGGTTCCCAAAAAGAATGAACCCGAGAGATGACCATCAAAATCTGAAGTCCGCGAGATTGAAGGTACTGGTTAGTGATCATAAGCTAGTCTTCAGTGTATCAGCTCAGTTCAAGCTGCTAAAATAAAACAGAACAGCAAGAGTTAGCATGCAACAATAATAGCAAACAAAAAAGAACAAAAACAAAAAACAAAAAAAAGGAGATGGTTTTGTTCGATTACTAGATTAGAATGAACAAACATGGAAAGATGTAGTTGAGCAAAAATTCAAAGTGCAAATTTCTTTTCAATAATAGCAATGAGTTTAGCATCTTTTTGCTCGAGCGGAAGAAAATTGGAAGAAATTAAAAAAAAAAATGCATGTAAATGATGAAGCTCCATTAGTTTTGAGTTCTTTTTTTTCTCACCCTCGTGTCTAGATACAAGTAAATGGACCGTTAGCAAACTATGTGGTCTGCTAAAATTGACTACGCCGCCACATATGTGGAACTAGCATACTTTGCAAGTCTCATGGTTCACAAATTAAAAATATATATTATCACAACAACAACAACAACAACAACCAAATTTTATCAGATTAAGTGGAGTCGACTATATGAATCCTTTTACGTCATTGGACTCTACCCCTACTATATCATCATTATACTTAAATAAATTTTAAGTTATTTTATTGTTGTTAATTAACTCTTTTTGATCTTCATTTTTCTCGTTTGATGTGCGTCTTCGTCATAGTTTCACATCACCTAATCGGAGCATTTATTAAAAGTCTAAGTACATGTTCGTACCATCTTCAACGTATCTCTTGAAATTTTTCCACAATAGATACAATTTCGACTCTCTCTAATGCTCTCATTTCTTATCATATACATCCTTTTATGTCTACACATCCATATTAATATCCTCATCTTTGTAACGCGCATCTTTTGCTCATGTGCTCAAGTCATAGCCCAACATTCAACATCATATAATATAACAAATCTAACCGTCGTTTATAAAACTTCCTTTTAAATTTTAAAAGTATTTACAATCACATAAAACACCCGACACCCTCCTTTATTTCAACCATCGTGATTGTATTTTATGTAAGACATTTCTCTCAATCTCTCTATCATTTCGCAAAAATAATCCTAAATACTTAAAACTCTCACTCATCATCTTTTATCTTAATAATTGTCGCATTACAGCTAATATTGCTAAACTTACATTCCATATATTTTATATTTACTTTACTAAACCCAAAACCTTCACTTCTAGTATTTCACACCAAAATTCTAGTTTAGCATTTGACTTATTCACATGTCTCATACTCTCATCTACTAAAGCAATATTATCCGCGAACAATATACACCACAATTCCAATGAGTTAGTCTATGATTAATGTAAAAAGATAGAATTGAACCTTAATATAACATTATTTTTATTGGAAATGTTTTAGTTAATTCGCGTGAAGTCTTCACTCTAGTCATTACATCCTCTTACATATCATTAATTAGTTCCATATATGTTACGCTAACACTTCTCTTTTCTAGAATTCTTCATATAATTTCTCTTAAAACTCTATCATAAACTTTTTTTTAAGTCAACGAATACCATGTATAGATTTTACTTTTACTCCCAATACTTTTCAATTAATTGCTTAAGAAAATGTATAGCTTCTATCATTGATCTTTAAAGCATGACCCCAAATTAATTTTTGGTCACCGTAGCCTCCTTCCTTAATCTTTTTCTTTTACTCTTTACAGTTTCATGGTACGACTCATTAGTTTAATACTCTTATAGTTTGCACAATTTTGTATATCTCATTTGTTCTTATATAAGGAAACTAGAGTATTTACCCTTTCATTAATCATGCATTTTTTTCGTCTTCAATATCATGTTAAATAATTTTGTAAGTCATTCAAAATTTTATTTTCCTAGGTACTTCCATACCTTTAACGGAATATCATCTAGTCCAACGAATTATCATTGATGTTAAAAGTATACATTGCAAAGGAATAATATTATTGCATTCAATTTGATGAAAGTGATCGCACATGATACACACAGATATTGTTTAACATAAATAGAAGCGAATACACGTAGGAATATCAGTGCCAATCAAGAATATCAGAGATCCTAAAACAATCAAAGATGAACCGAATGAAATTAGTGTAAATTGGTATCAAAGTTATTAAACAGTATGTTTCCTTAAATAATAACATGATCCACTATTGTCCTACCTTCATCTAGGCAACATGCATCAACAAGTTTATATGCAGATATTAAAATTTTATATGCCTTTTTTTCTAAATGAATTTTATTAGAGATGCAAATTTCAACTCAAAAGATAAGTTCTGTGATCACTTAAGTATTCTCCCCTTTATATAAATCACCTTAAACTAATAAGAGAGAAAAGAATGGAATCATACAAATTTAACCATACTGATGCATTGTGACATGCAGTTATGTGATGTCATTTAACAAGGTGACAGTACATCGAATGTTTTTAGTATGTATGGCACAAATTGTCCATGTCAAAGACAATACTATCATAACGATCAATAAAGTAATAATTTTATTTCCATAACATTGATCAGGTTTGTTATTTAATGTAGAAGCACCATCCCCAATCATCGACTCACATCAATTGGTTCGTTTCAACTATAAACTACTAACTTTTGCTAGAGAAGATAAAATCTAAAATGAGAACCAATGATAACCACTAAAAGAAACAAACAGTTTTAAAAAATAAATAAAACTATAGAGGAAAGGGAAATAATATTAATTTCATTTAAGCAGAAGGACAATTTAAGTAGGCAGATAATTCTCACTGTGGAAATACCAAACAATAGTTTAAATTAGCTGAGTCTCCTTAACAAATCAGGCTAAAATACAGAAAGATATTAGTAAAACAAAAACCCCCATGGTACCAATCGAATTGGATCGGCAAAATTGGGGTCAGGATATAACCATTTTATAAAATACAAAAAATAAATAAATAAAGGAAATTTTGTAGTAGAATTTGAATTTTAGTGGTATAAATTTAATATAACTTAATTATCAATTTATAATAAAATTCACATCACTTACATATTGTACAATTTGTTCAACCATCTAACTGCCTATAGTCACCAGTGCTATAAGAACTTTCACTCTAAAATTATTAATACATAATATTGCAATACTAATCAACTAAATAGTTAAAATAATATAAATTAACTAAATAACAGATAATTAATAACAATTTCAATAGCTAGTTATTACTTAAATTAATAAGTTGAATAAGTAAATTTCACAATTATTAATAGTGAATATCAAATTATTATTAATATCACATAAACAAACAGAAAATTATATCATATTATTAATATACTAACCATATTAAATAATTAATAAATATAATATCATAAAGAAAAATGGTAGTATTTATCATTTAATAGATATTTATAATTAATAATCATATATTGGCATAACATTTTCATCAGTAGTTGTAGATTCATATTAGTAAACCTAGTTGTGCAGGAAGTTGTAAAAGGACACCCTATCCATGTTCCTTCCCAAATAAAGAACAAGTATGCATAAACTCTACTATTGACTGCTTGGGATACCCAACATTTCACTGCTTCCGGGGTTTCATATTCTCAAACTACTCATCTACATTTTCCATGGCAGTAGAAATAATACGCCGGAATTTTCTTCAGCAACTTCCATAAAAACATTCTATGTCTTAGACAAACAAAGAACAAGTATGCATAAACGGACACCCTATCCATGTTCCTTCCCAAATAAAGAACAAGTATGCATAAACTCTACTATTGACTGCTTGGGATAGCCAACATTTCACTGCTTCCGGGGTTTCATATTCTCAAACTACTCATCTACATTTTCCATGGCAGTAGAAATAATAAGCCGGAATTTTCTTCAGCAACTTCCGTAAAAACATTCTGTCTTAGACAAACACGTGAAATTTTATGATAACAAACATGAAGTTGGCTAAGTGTTGATATGGAACGTCTTGGCATATATATATATATATAAAAGATAGCAAAGGTTGTAGGCAAATGTTATAAAAAAAAAAGTAACATATCAAATTTATCATCAATGAGGAAACAAACTTAAAGATAGCAACGCCTGCTCTTATATAAGAACTGAAAGCCCTAGTCCAGGTAGCTTTCATAACATGTAGAAATTGAGGAAATGCAAAATTGTATTCCTTGTTTTTAAAGATAATATGAATGATATATAATAACTCAAGTTAGACCTTAAACCTAATGCGTCTCACAGAGAGCTAACCATTAGAAAATATAGGCGTATCTAATAATTCAAATACATTTAACACGCCTTCAGCTGAAAGTATAGATGTATTTATATTCAGCTTCTTACATAACTAGAAAATATAGGCCGAAAAACATATTGCTAGCGTGCATGCTAAGTAAAGCTTTGACAACACACACAGGCATTAAATCCTTGGCATCAGAGCAGCAAGTTGATAAAGTGAGGATGAATTGGTTTCCTGTATTAGATTAATAGAGTTATAAGTTTAATGGATTTGGTGTCATACTAATAGTTCTAGGTTTAGGAGTTTGTCATGAGTCTATGTATACCCATGTAAAATCCCAAAATTCTAGATAGTATCAAAACCCTTTCTAGGATTAAGATTTTTAGAAAGTTTTTCATAGACGGTGGCTGCCAATGTCCCCCTCATCTCTCAATTCTTTTCTCTCACTCATCCTTTATTTTCTTTTTGTAGGCTTCGCAATCCTATAGGTCATCTGCTTCTAGCCCAACATGATGGGTTCTTGTTTCCTGGTTGTAACTTGTGCTCCCACAAGTTCCTAGTAGCACCTAAAGACCTCAAGTGAAGAACATCTGGTACTGTGTTGGGGTTATGGACAATAAAGCCGGAGTAGCAGGCTTCCATGTGGGGAAGAAGCCACTAAGCTGCTCAAACTTGTCATGAGCCGGGTGAATCTTTAGAGAGGAACTTGAAGGCACACTAGGACGCAGGCAGAGAAATCACAAACATGGAGATATCACAGTTGAGGTAGAGAGATCACATTGGAAGAAATAGAGGAGGCCACCAACAGCCACCCCTAAGGGATGACCTTTTGGAAAACCCTGGTCCTAAAAGGTTTTCTATAAGAGAATATTAGATTGTATATAAAACTCAACTTGGATGCTAAATCTAGTGTCTAATCTAGAACTTACGTATGACTAGTAATTTACAATGCATTTAACAAGAATGATGGGCAAGGATGTCATTCACAATCATACAGATGATAGAATACAAAAAATAAGGGAGATTTCTAAACTTAGCATAAAACAGAAGTTAGCTATATAAAAGTACAGCAATGAAAAAGTTAGCTATATAAAAATGCTCAACAGATAAGGGATGTTGGCTGTCACCTTACCAATATAACAAGGCAGGAATTAAGGAACCACCAGTAGATGCTTTGCTAAATAGAATGCTTAATCTCTTAATTGAATGAATATTCTAACTCCAACTAAATTTTAGTTTGCAGACAAAAAATAGGATCAACCAGAAAGATCTCCCACAGCAAACTGCAAAAAAGAGGGGGGGAAAGCTTTATCCAAGTCATCTAACAATCTTCCATATTTTATGGCATCAGAAACTAAATGACTAAATGCATAATGAAACAAAATGATTCTGGTATGTCAAGAATACCAAGTTAAACTAGGAAACTGTTGGTTTAATGGCCTCTGCCACGGCTTCTGTTTTACTATCATTGATTATCTGCAGAAGATCCGTAGGAGTTGCTGCAGGGTCTAGCTCAAAGAATCCCTTCGGAGCATTCTCAGCTTCTTCACCAGTCAGTAAATATGAAGGTACTTGATGTGAAAACCGAAACATCTCTGCCTTTTGAATTCTCTTTACTTCCTTGGGATCTGTATTAGGACTAAATACTGTTCTAAATCCAGAAACTTTCAACAAAGGGTTAACAGATACACCGTCTTCTTCATTATAATCTTCCAGTACTTCAACCATATCATACTTGTAGATCACATCATCAGGAGTATGTTCATTCCACTCTGGAGACCAATTTCGGTAAAGAGCCCATGTATCACCTTTTCTCGGGACAATTTTTATGACACCACGCGGTCCCTTTTCCCACCTAACCTTGTGCGAGAAAATATTTATGGTATCATTCACCTCAGATCGCCCTATTCTGAAATCACCACAGCTCTTTGGAAAACCAGATGCAACCCAATTTAAAGGGCCAAATTCACTATTGGACCTTGACGTCAGATAACTAATGCGGACTTTGAAAGGATTCAAAGTGATAACTTTCTGAACCAATGCATAATAACGAGGCATGCCATCCTCATCATCATATGTAGTCCATATTTCATCACCTCGAAAAGATTGCTCTGAACGATCACTATCAAAATCATGAAAATCTGGATCAGGAACATCAATTGATACTGGTTCATTAATCTCACTATCTGAATCAGCAAATTGAGCATCAGGTGAATTGTTCTCATTCAAACCTTGTATGGTCTCACTCTTAGGCTCCAGAGTATGCTTTTGGCCAATAGCATCCCCATGCACCATACCATTGCCCTCATCTTTACCAGTTTCGCTAAGCTTTTGTTTCTTCTTAGCATTTTCTTTCACATCAAGTTTCACAGAGGCAGCAGACTTCCACTCTTTTAATTTGACTTCTATTGCTGACTTAGTCATCTCAATCAACATCGTTTTGGTATTAAAAAGACCAAACTGTATGTATGGATTGCTTGGTCTTTCAACCATTCTGGACTTTAATACATCACCAAAATTTCCACTCACTCTATTTATCTCAGATGAAGGAAACTGTTGTGTCAGAACTGCTCTTTTATCACTCCCAGACTCATGACAAATGCTTCGCCCTTGTTTTACAGGTATATTAACGCTTTGACCTGTATTAGGTACCCCTGCCCCTGAGGCATTAGTATTTTTCTTGAGAGCATTAGTTTTCCTGTGAAGATTCACTTCCCTTCTAGCTGCTGTTTGTGCCTCTTCACGGTCTCCCCTTACTTCCTTATAAGTCTGATGGATAACATTAGCAGCCTGTGCGGCAGCTGCTGATGAGGCAGTAGCACAAGCAACTCCTGTACTACTACATAAGGGGTTCCATTTGGAGTTTGAGTGATTGAAAGAACCTGTATTTGTTCCATTCTGGAGTCCAGTATATTCTTTATTGTGAAACGTTGAATTACTTTTCACTTGACCTGAGGCATTTTTGCTAGGTGCACTATGATTGGAGTTTGGCTGACTCTGCTGAGAAATTGGCACCGATGATGCATATAGGTTGGAAGGAGACTTCGTCTCCTTAGCTAGAAAAGGTTTGTGGCAATTAGGACAAAGAAGAGTATGATTGAGGTACACCTTGAGATACTGATACCGCATGTTGCACTTATCACAAACTGTCCAAAATGTTTCAGGTATTGATGACTTGCAAGGTAGATTCGATGATGCAGAAGCCACTTTAGTTCCACCATTCCCGATGTGTGTGTTTTTAGTGTGTTTGGAGAATTTTGGAAACCCATTACCATTACAAGGAGCAGTTTTGTTTTTGGTTGATTGGGAAAATTTCTGCAATTTTTGGTCGTATAGCAGTCTCCTATACTTGTCAGATAAGACACTCCATGCCTCGGAAATTAGCTTAAAAGCACCCTCAGCGCCAACAGATTTATTCTTGTCAGGGTGAAGCAGGAGAGCCAACTTCCTATACTGTTTCTTCACTGTATCTTCATCCGCCGAGGAACTCACACAGAGAATAGAATACCAATCGCTCTCCCCAGTAGCTTTATGTTCAGACGCAATATAAACATCAAGAGTTGATATCAACTGGATCAGGCCTTCAAGAGCTGGAAAAAGATTTTGGGCCTTTAAGGCAAATTTCTTGGCAGCCACGTAATCCTTTTCCATGAGCTTCTTTTCAGAAATCACTTTTGCCCTAATGGCTTCATCCCTATTGCACTCCATCTTTCAACCTTCTTTGGTGATCGCAAAGCTCCTCTTCTCTGATAAATTCCAGCAACCAATGTCGAATCAAACTTGCTGCACAACTAGCAATAACCCTCGCAGGAACCCTTCAAACGCGATGAGTTCCCAACCCACCCACGAAAGAATGAACAAAATATTGAAAGATCCTTACTTTACCAAACAGACATTATTGAAAGATCCTCACTTTACTGGAAGAAAAAAATCGCACAAACGAAGTCTCAACTCATCAGCATTTCAAAAAGCTGTAAAGAGGACTCGGAGTTGGAACGCGTGAAACACGTACCTGCCGGAAAAGAAAATGGCGGAACCCTAAACCGCAGGACCTCCGGCGACGGACGGCGAGTCTACCGATTGGGAGGAAGAAGTGGAGGCGATGGGCGGGGATTTGAGGCGGTGCTATCTCCAATTTGATTTCCCCCCAAATCCGAAAGGCAAAGCCCAAGAAAAAGATATAAAACCGCTCTCTTCACCCAAGTACGAAAATGCCCACAGAGAGAGCGAAAGAGAGGAGACTAAACTCTGTACTCTACTTTTGGCCACCATTTATAGTAATATTTTTCGAACCCTAACCTAACCTAGCCAAACTAGAAAAAAATAAACCCTAACTAGAGTTAAATTATAACCCTAGGAGTGGGTCCACTGTCACCGTTTTAAAAAAAATTCTAAAAATAATTATATTTTTTTATAAAAAATAGTTTTTTATTCACGTTTATTTTTATAAAGAATTCAAGAATTATATTTTTTTTATTCTTGGAAAGAAATGAGATTTTATTTCTTGCTATTTAAAAAAACAAAGAATATTGATGAATGGATTATATCAAAGTCAAAATTATTTTAACAGTAAATAATTTTAAAATCCTCAAACTGTTGGTGCAATCTGTGTTAGGTCAGGATTGACCTAGTTTAATTAGGCTCGGATGAGCTTATGTCTGGTAAGCTTGGTAAGCTTAAGGTTGAATGTTTCAATGTTTGATAATGATGTTTGAATATCATATGATGTTTGAATATCGTATGATGTCAAGTGGGTCAAGGTTGACTGGAAACTTGACTGAAAAATTCTAAGGGGACTAGGCACACCTAGTGGGACTAGGTGAAGTCCAGGTGAATTGGGAAGATCACACGCTGGCACGAGAAAAGTCCTAGGGGGACTAGGCACACCTAGTGGGACTAGGTGAAGTCCAGGTGGATCGGGAAGATCGCACGCTGGCATGGAAAAAGTTCTAGGAGGACTAAGCACACCTAGTGGGACTAGGTGAAGTCCAGGTAGATCGGGGAGATTGATAGGCCCAGTCTATGTGTCACGAATGTGGGTCTCAAATTTAAATGTTCATAAACAGCTGGAAACCCTTTTACAATCAAAAGTATGAAAATGTAATATAGGGGCCACAGGTCGTATTTTTCTCGGGGCTAGTTGTCGTGTTTGATTCGAACTTGTATTTGTGTCGTTTATGAGTTTTGGGTTTCAAGTGAATAATTTGGGTTTTGGGTTTGTTCGTAATTCAGAAATGGAAGTGCAAGAAGAAAAACAAAGGAAAAGAATTTCAACTAAACATGGCAACTAAGAAATTAAACCTAGAGGAAACCTACTCAACCAAAGTAGCAAAATCGAAGTGAAGTGGGAACACAATGGATATTAAATACAATCTTATTGCTGAGCAATTGAATGAGTTCAATGATGGCAGATTTCGGAACAAACAGGTTTAGCACAACTCAATGCATACAAAATTCAGAATTCACACAAGCAATAACTCCACTTAGCTGCAAGTTTAGGAAGCTAACAAATGCAAAGAAAATTCAGGGATTCTAAGGATGATATCAATAGATTTCGAAAGCTATCCCACACCAAAAGACAAGTGAAAACTGATGAGAAATCAATGCCCAAATCAGCTTGGCACGCAAGAGGTGATTTTTGTGCCAAATCTGAAACCTTTGTGCCAAAACCGATTCCAAAAATTCAGAAATACAATGACCGCAAAAGGGGCTGATTTCAAGCTCAAAAATTCACTGTAATTTCACTCAACTTGATACAAACCCATGCCGAGACTGATCTTGACACATGCATACAGAATTTCAGCAACTAGGCTCACAAATTTGCAGAAATGCATAAATAAATGAGTGGCTTGTGAGATTTCAGAACTGATTTGGATGTGAAAACTAAACAAGCAATAGGAATCAATTTCTTGCAGCCAATGCTCTGTAAAGTTCCTTAAAACTGAAACTTAATTGTGGCAAATCCAGAATCTACAGACTGAAAACCATTGAAACCGAACTAAATGGCAAAAGTTAAGTTGATACGCTAGCTAACTACAACTTGAAATAAAACTGCGGACAAACAAAACTGAACTCTATGTTAACTAACTAGCATCTTCCTAGCTCGAATGCAGCAAATTAACAACTTACTGGATGAAGAAACGATTTAGAAAACCAGCTACTCTAATATAAATCAGAAACTAAAAGGAAATTACTGAATTTGAATGGCACGCAACAATAGAACTGCAGGAAATACACTTAAGTGCTATGCTATCTAATGCAACCTATCTATCTACTGTGAGAGCACAAATCAACAACTAAACAACTCGGAAACATTCAGAAAACAAGCAATTTGAGACAAACTCAGAAACTGAAAGGAAATACTGAAATTGAATGGCACGCAAGCTGGGAATTTGGCACGTAACAATTTAAGCTACAATTAAACTGAAATTTAACTCAATCTATCACTAAACAAGTTCCTAACTTACTTATCTTGAAGATTACAAACCTAATTAAGCTAAACAATCAGCAAACGCAATTACAGCTAGTGAAATGAAAATGCAAAAGCAGAAACAGTGCCGAAATCAAATTACAGCTACAAAACATGAAAATTAGCTATCTAAACTACTCCTCAACCCTTCTCTAAGCTCAAAATCTTCTTGGTTGTCAATCAAGAGCTGGCTTCGAACCCCTAGGTTCAGCAAATCAGTGGAGAAGAGCTCTGCTCGGTAAACTCTGCTCAAACTGCACAGTTGGGGAAATCCAATCCGAATCCCTTCGATCTCAAAGGATGGGATGGCGATGAAGATTTGAAGACCCTCTGAGCTCACCTGAGAACCCCTACAAGCAGCTCAGATGATCGGAAATGGCTGGTGGACGAGATTCGAGTGGTCAGACCACAGAGCCACCGAAACCCTCAAATAGCTCTGTCCGGCGCGAATTCGAGCTGAAATCTCCAACAAAACTGTCCTCCAAGGATCTAGAAGATGATCCAAGGTCGAGATTGAGTGGTCGCACCCCTTGAATTGAAGAAAAATGACTGAAAAAATTGAAGAACTCGATGAAGGCTACTGTAGCGGCGGAGACGCGACAAAGGTTAGCTGCTGCAGATTTTCTGATTAAATACTTAAGCACGGACGGTCCAGATTAATTTAAGAAATCCAACGGCTGATCTTGCTCTGATTTAAGCCAAACTTTGATGATGATGATCTGGGGTCAGGATCTGTCTCGTGGTAGCTCGGATCCTCCAGATTTGCAACGGATGGTCCAGATCAACCTAATCTTTGATTGGACGATCTAGAGCCCTCCGAGCTTGATCCAACGGTTGATTTAGCTCTGATTGGGATGAAACCTTCAGATCTTGATCATAGTGCATGATCAACCCTAACCCTAGCTCGGATTGCTTCAGATGGTCCCGGATGGCTCAGATCTAGCCGCTCTTGAATCGGACGGCCCGGATTAACCGTAAGCTTGACAATTCGATCCAGTTCACTTCCGACTCAAGTTTGACCCAATATGCTCTAGGTCCAGGGTCCTTTCATGCCTACAAAAATATATCAGAAAATTAGTGGCCAAATAATCCAAAAAATGTGTAAATTTTCAATTAAGTCCAAAATAAGAGGAAATCCTAAAACCTAGGGTAATTTCACAATTAAGCAATAAAAACATGGGTCAAACATGGATTTTAGCAATTAAAATAATCAATAAAATGGTGTTTATCAGAGATCGCACGCTGGCAAGGTGGAAGTCTACCGAGAGACTAGACCTAACTCGAGGGTTAGGCAAACCTGGTTGAGAACTAGTTTAAGTCTTAGTTGGGGGCTAGGCAAGGGGAATCCAAGTTGGTCAAAGGGTTGATCAGACACCTGGTAAAGAAGTCCTAACAGGTCAATGTTGACAAAGGTTAGGCAAGGGATCAATCGATTGGGTAATCGTTTGGGGTTGGTTTCTCGCGAACAGAAACTTTCTTGATCGATTGGGTGATCGATTAAGGAAGGTGTGAATCGATTAGGTGATCGATTGGGAGAAATGAGTTGCGAGAACAGAAGGTGGTTGAATCGATTGGGCAATCGATTCGGCCTTCCCTTAATCGATTGGTCAATTAATTAAGGGGTTCGGTAATCGATCGGACAATCAATTACCGCAGTATGACGCGAGAGCACAGAAAGGTGCTGAATCGATTCAGCAATCGATTAAGGTACTTAATCGATCGTCTAATCGATTAAGCTTCAAAAACTAGCCGTTAAACGGCTAAGTCTGACGTGGTAATCGATTGGGGTCGATTGGGCAATCGATTTGGGAACCCTAGGCGTCGGGTATATAGGGTTTTCACGCAGGTTTGAAGCAGCATTCGCTCGGTATCGCTCGCGCAGTTTCCTCCTCCTTCATCGTCATTTCATGTGAGTCCTTGGAGCTTAGTGCTGGTGCATTTCCAATAATCAAGAGGCGATTCCAAGCTTGAAGATAGCAAGGAAAGCAAAGGGAGCTAAGTTGTGTAAATCTTGTAAGATTTTTTTTGTGTTTTGCTTGAATTCTTGTTGTATTTTCTTGAAAACTTGTAAGAGGTTTCTCTACCTCAAGAAGGAGATATTTCATAATGTATGAGAAAGTGAGGAGAGTGGACCCTTGAATTAGTTACCTCGAGGAGGTGGATACCAAGTAAAATAAAGGTGTTAGCATTGCTCAAGTCTTCCGCCGCAACAAATCATCAACGAGCAAATATCGGAATTAATCACCCCCCTCTAGCTCTCCTACTGGTCCTAACACAAACGATCATAACTCAAATTTCATTATATAAAAATGATTAATGAGATTTTTTCAATCTCGTACAATTAACTCCCCTATGGAAGTTTTTCATCACATGCTAGGATAAATCAGGAAGTGTTCACGGTGAACAGTCTAAAAGCTCAACGTCTCAGAATTTGTATTTTATTTGGAGAAAAAATTTCTACAAAATACGACGCAACTGAGGATCCAACCGTGAATATCTGGGATGACAACTAATTGCCCTTCAACTGCACCATAGCCCAAGGGCTCAAATTTCATTATCAATCCCATGTAAGAAAAAATTTATTTTCATTCCCTAATCAAACATATATGTTTATTTATGCTTCCTAATGGAAATCAATTTGCTTAATTATTCTCATTTTTATAGATGAAAAAGTCTAAAATGAGATGGGTTCAACCAAAGTCACTTCTAATCGATTGGTCAAGTGAAAAAAAAATTATGCTCAATTTGATAAAAAATATATTAGTTTCTCTTTAAATAATACTGAATTTAAGAGGAATTATATCGCTTTTTGAACTGTTTAATATATTTTTATAAGGGTTTTTATTCTCTCATGACAAACTCAGTCGATCAATTACCGATTGATTCTCAACTAATTGGAGTCGCCCAATCGATTAGGGCAATTAATTGGGCGGCTTCAATCAATTGGGAATCAATTGATAATCGATCGGCTGGGTTTATTGGGAGAAAACAGAACCCTCATTTTTTATGAGTAGAAAAAAATTTAAAATGAAATACAATTCCTCTTAAATTTAATACATTTAAACTAAAATTTAATATATTTTCTATAAAATTAAATATATCTTTTTTCTTGTCAATGGATTCTCAATCGATTGACTTAAATTTTTTTTTTTTTTTTTTTTTTGAAGAATATGAGAGAGTACATGGGGGTTATGGGTTTGGAACAAGAAATGAAGAAGGAAAAACTATATTGGATTTTGCGATAGCATATGACCTTATACTAGCTAATACATTTTTTAAGAAAAAAGAAGAACACTTGATCACATTCAAAAGTGGGAATAATAAATCACAAATTGATTATTTTATGGTTAGGAAGAGAGATAGGAAGATTTGTAAAGATTGTAAGGTTATCCCTGGAGAAAGCTTAACTACCCAACATAGATTAGTAGTGTTAGATATACGCCTTAGTTATAATATCAATAGAGGAAAAATATACACGACTCCTAGAATTAAGTGGTGGAAGTTAAAGGATGGGAAGCAAAACATATTGAAGGAGAAGGTAGGAATACAAGCATTAGATGAAATATATAGCGACTCTAATACGACATGGGATAAGATGGTATCAAAGTTGAAAATAGTAGCTAAGGATGTACTCGGTGAGTCAAAGGGGCATGCACCACCAAGGAAGGAATCTTGGTGGTGGAATGAGAAAGTACAAGAGAAAGTGAAAGAAAAACGAATAGCTTATAAGGAATTATATATTTGTAAGAACGAGGAAAACTTAAAAAAATATACAATAGCCAAGAAAGAGGCTAAGAAAGCAGTGAATGAAGTAAAAAATAAAACTTTTGAACGATTATATCAAAATTTAGATACAAAAGAAGGGGAAAGAGACATTTATAAAATAGCTAAAGCAAGAGAAAGGAAAACAAGAGACCTTAGTCAAATAAGATGTATTAAAGATGAATGCGATAGAGTACTAGTAAATGATAGCGAAATAAAAGAGCGGTGGAAGATTTACTTTCATCAACTTTTTAATGAAAGTTTAGGGGACCAACTTGACTTAGGCAATTTAAGTATTTCAAATGAGTATAGAAATTTTAATTTTCATCGGAGAATTCAAACTTCAGAAGTAGAACAAGCTTTGAAAGGGATGCAAAATGGAAAGGCCGTGGGACCGGATGATATCCCAATAGAGGTATGGAAATGTTTAGGGAAAAAAGGTATTGAATGACTTACAAAATTATTTAATTTAATATTGAAAACAAAAAAAATGCCTAATCAATGGAGGGTAAGTAGTCTAGTTCCCTTATATAAGAACAAAGGAGACATACAAAATTGTGCAAACTATAGGGGTATTAAATTAATGAGTCATACCATGAAACTTTGGGAAAGAGTAATAGAAAAAAGATTGAGGAAGGAGACCACGGTAACCGAAAATCAATTTGGGTTCATGCCTGGAAGGTCGACAATAGAAGCTATACATCTTCTTAGGCAATTAATTGAAAAATATCGGGAGCAAAAGAAAGATCTACACATGGTATTTATTGATTTAGAAAAAGCTTATGATAGGGTACCAAGAGAAATTATATGGAGAATTCTAGAAAAGAGAGGCGTTAGCGTAACATATATTGACCTAATTAAAGATATGTATGAAGATGTAACGACTAGAGTGAAGACTTCAGGTGGATTGACTGAAGCATTTCCAATAAGGATAGGGTTACATCAAGGATCAGCTTTAAGTCCCTATCTTTTTACACTAATCATGGATGAACTCACTAGGCACATTCAAGATACAGTGCCATGGTGCATGTTGTTTGCAGATGATATTGTTTTGATAGATGAGACACGTGAAGGAGTAAATGCTAAACTAGAATCTTGGCGGGAAACTCTAGAAATGAAAGGTTTTAGGCTTAGTAGAGTAAAGACTGAATATATGGAATTTAAGTTTAGCAATGCTAGACGTAGTGAAACAATTGTTAAGATAGGAGATGATGAGTTGTCTAAAATCGAGAACTTTAAGTATTTAGGATCGTTCTTGCAAAGTGATGGAGGAATTGAGAGAGATGTCTTACATAGAATACAAGCAGGATGGTTGAAATGGAGATTAGCATCGGGTGTCTTATGTGATCGTAAAGTACCTCTAAAACTTAAAGGGAAGTTCTACAAAACGGCAGTTAGACCTGCTATGTTATATGGTGCTGAATGTTGGGCTATGACTCGAGCACATGAGCAAAAGATGAAAGTTGCAGAGATGAGGATGTTAAGGTGGATGTGTGGACATACGAGGATGGATAGAATAAGGAATGAGAGTATTAGAGAGAAAGTCGGAGTTGCATCTATTGAAGAAAAACTTCGGGAGACACGTTTGAGATAGTACGGACATGTACTTAGAAGACCAATAAATGCCCCTGTTAGACGATGTGAAACTATGATAAATACGCACATTAAAAGAGGGAGAGGAAGACCAAAAAAGACTTGGTTGGCAACAATAAAACAAGATAAATTTTATTTAAATCTAGATGATGATATAGTAGGGGATAGAACTCAATGGCGTAAAAGGATCCATATAGCCGACCCCACCTAGTGGGATAAGGCTTTGTTGTTGTTGTTGTTGTTTAAACTTCATTTTTTGAAACCAAGATTGACAATAAAATTTGAATTGTGGTTGGAGATTTTAAACAATTCCCCCTATTTTAATTCATTTTGTAGTTTGAAGTCTGAACTAACTTCTTCTAATTCTCCTTCCTTTCCTATTTCTCCCTTCCCCAATGGATCTAAAATATTACACTAATTTTGAAGGATATGAACTAGAGGAGGATAAGGGTTATAGAATTACATTCGAATCCTTTTTCAGTTATGCACATCCTCGATCACTTTTCCTTTTCTCACTCGTATGTTTTTTAGTTAAATAATCAAAATACACCTTTACCTATTTGGTCAACCATAATATGATAATAAATTTCTCTCATACCAAGATTCATTAAAGTAAAAAAATAACCTCATAATTTATCTATTTATATTTTACAATAAGACCGACGATGCAAAATGATCAACTATATTACCTTTTTACTATAAGATAATAGTTGCATATTGAGTTAAGAAAACTATGGCCAAGTTAGAGATCAATGTTGTGGACCTCAACTCTGCTAAACATTGAAGTTCCTCAACTTATGCTCTTTGACTTCAAATTCATGGTTAATAGCAAAAATTAGGTTTCCAAGGAGTTTATATGACCCATCCAATGTATAATGTTTCCTTTTGTTTTGCATTCACAATACTTACCAAGAGCCAACCGGGTGATCGAAACATGTTGCAATAGGGAACTAACACCACCACTTCACTTTGAGTGTAACATTCTCTCGCGACTAAAATCATATTATAGTAAAGATTCCATGCTTTTATTTTGCAACAACGCGAGAAGGAAATAACCTTTGCGATGATCAACTATATAGCTAGTGTTGTTGGGGGGCAGCTATCATGAACACAAGCCAACACATCCCGGTAATCTCTATAAATCGTGAAAGAATTGTAAACTTTCCCATCGTTGCTCCTCTTGTACTCGAAAAGAAGTGAAGAATGGTTAAAGGCAGTGAGCTTAATGAAGCCGAAGTTTACATCTCGATAAAGACTCCATCTCGGTACAACATCAGAGAAGTTTGATAAATGGCTCCCACCTCCGCAACAACATGGATGGTTCCGTTCATCGTGCCGGAGTAATGAGATGCTTCATTGTTCCCACATTGGTTCTGTCAAGTGAATGTTTAGATGCTAAAGGAGTAGACAACTTTAAGAGAAGGGCGAGGAGAAAATGTTGTTTTTGAACCTGATAAATTGGCCAAGTTCTCTCATAGTTGTGAACATGACCATAGAAGGCAATATCCACCCGATACTGCTGCCAGAGCTTCTGAAGGCTCTCCCTTCACATGGGCTCTTCGAATGATCCCTCCAAAACATAATTCACGCCGGAAGAGTAACCGAGAACACGATGGGCAGCAAATATCAACCATGGTTGTTTCTTCCCGTCAACTGATGCCAGACAATCTTCAATAAATACATATTGTTCGGAGCCCTCTCACCAGTCATGCTCAGTGTCTGCTATGCAGAAATGGAACATACCGAAGTCGGTAGAATACCTGCACAATGACAATGGATGACATACAATGTATGTGTTATCTAGATTTGAACTATCATTGTCATCTTAAGCCTAATACCGAAGAAACTAAGGTAGAATATAGATGTAATTGACAAGGATTTCAAAACTAAGTATCAGATCGCAACCATAGTTTATTTCTGAAAAATCTAGCAACGTAGCGTAGAGAGTCGATATAGCTCAGATATAGAAGAACCCTTTTCTTACCAATAGTTGGCTCGGTTTTCAGCTGGCACATAGAACATGGTTTCAGCTAGCACACCGCATTCCCCTCAGAGTTTATAGTGTTATAGAAAGATCCTGTATTTGGCCAATCTCGTTCGTGATTTCCGCTGTATGAAAAATGTGCATGTCTCTTTCAGATAGAGCAAATATTTTGGATATCCTCAAATACTCGATCGAACATATGTCTAAAACATTTTAGTGTGCTGCTGGACCTTGCAAACATATAGGGGACCCTTGAACTAATTGCTTCCACTTGTGCAGTAAACTGATCCCACTGTGATATATATCCATTTGCATAGGTGATGTCTCCTATATGCAAGACAATGTCTACATTGTCCAAGTCTTTAACAATCATATCCGTAGTATTCAGTGAACCAGGCTGATAGTTATTGGACCCATCGCGCTCCGCCTGTGCAAGAATAAAAGTATCCATTTTAACATCACCTCTTTGTTCACGAAGAAGATGAAATACATGTACGACAATGAAAAAGATGCATAACTTATGGCAGATCAAGCAAAAGTGGAGTTGACAATGAACATAACCTTCCCCATGTCACCAAAAATAACGATTTGTTGCACAGAATTTTGTCCTAGAAAAGGAGATGCCCAGAATGAAAAGGACTTGCTCCAAATGAAGCAACTGTTGAACAACTGATGACCAAGCTTGTACTTGTACCTAAAAGACATAGCAAAGGGAATGATTAACCATATCGTTAGTTAGAAAAAAGGGACATACTAATCGAGCTTGGTGTTTCATACTCTGCATTTGGCCATAATTCCTTTAGAAAGCTTGTGTGCATATAACCGAGATCTCTCCACCCAAATGTGCGAGCTGGTGAGTCTGTATATATAGATAGGGCAAGTCTCTTTATCAAAAGTACGCCACTTTATGATTATGAGGACATTTAAACTTCGCTACAAGACCAAATTTACAACTGGATTGTTGTGATAGCAAGATCAGAAAACAGGACTCAGGTGAAAATGAAATCCTGAGAAAACACTGGTACACCATTATACAATGACTCCTCACAAAGTAGAACCACATTTAGAAACTAAACTAACGCAATGTCTTAGTTGCAAGTTTTCTAAGGACTGTCTCAGTGAAAAAAATTGAGCTTTTATCACAAGGGAACAGGTAATCGAGCAGTCATATTGTAGAGGAAGTTAATTTTTTTGGATAACATGATTGTCCTTTGTAGGATAAAGAGAACATCAATTATAGGGTGAAGAGAACACTTCTAACACTGCTAATTAAACATTTTATTTGCTGTGATGGTTGTCTTCAACCAATTTTTAGTCAGAAAACAAAAGAGAAAGATCATACCACACAAGGTTCCGCAATTGAATGTCAGTGTTCCAGCTGGTGACCGTGTTATGGGTCCTCATTTTGGCCCCCATTCAACAAAGGAAGAGCTTCATTAATGTCGTACCAGCTTGTCCATGTAACAGTCATCTGTACACAAATTGGTATCAACGTTCAGATAAGACAACCAAATCTCCAAATTGGTATGTCTAGTTTAACACCAATTTGGTAAATGTAAGACTGATATAACAAAACCTAAATATATATTCATTGGGGAAAATTTTTAATCCTAAAACAAGCCTCTCATGTGGCAAAATTTCCTTATTCATTAAAAAGTAAATTTATTACTGAGAGGATTATAATTCAAAACGATTAATATCAAGATATGCACTTTCAATTAAAATTTTCAAGTTTAAAAGGTTGCCTTTCATTGGATTTTCATGATCTCAAATTCTTCTCCCTTATGAATTGCCACTATATAAAATAGAAGAAATAGAGAAAGAATTGAATCCAATACTTATACCAGACTACATTTAGCTCACCGCAAGACAGCCTTAAGCATGAGAAAACAACAGCAACTGAAACAAGAACTATCTATGTTTTTGATGGTGCAAGAAAGTCACATTGATACATTATGGAGGAAATTCGACATAATCTCTGAGACAATTTAAGATTTACACCCTCAGCTGCATGCATTTGCAACCAGAGAATAAGCCAAAGAGCACCGAGCACAGGACTAATAGGATTACCTCATTCCGCAATTTTCCTTGTGCAAGCCTCGGGTAAACTGGAGCCTTCGGATCTGCAAAAACGATCGCATTCAATACTAAAATTAACTTTGGCTGCAGGCCACCAACGGAAATTACACTCAAACACAAGATCAAGAGCAAGAGAATCAAGGTATAAGAGTTTACATTTTCTAGACCCCCATTGAACAACGCAAACGAGAAGTCCGCCCGCTGATTAATCAACTGAAATCTCAACGTACCATTCCCAGTGCTCGCATAGGTCGGGTTTGAATAATTAACAAATTGATACTAGTAGAAGTGTGATAATTAACCGAATATCAGCATAAAACGAATAATTTTAGTCTCTCGGCCAAGTAGGGATTCAAAAGGTCACCTTTATTGGAGACGTACAAATGAGTGGAACTTGATCCTCAGGGTTCTCAACGGAGCAGGCGGATGCGCTGTGATTTAGAGAAACAGAATGAATGAATCCAGTAAACCTAGCTACGTATTGAAGAGAGAAGCAAGTAGCGGTGTACGAAGATGGCTAACTTAAAGTTGGCAGGAGAGAACACCCCGATCCAGTCGTCCGGTGCTGGGTAGGGGCTTCCAAGCTTCACTATCACCCATTCAATGTCTTCTCCCTGTGGCCGATCGAAGGAGACAACTTTTAACCTAAACCGAAATCCGAGAGGAAAAGGGGAAAAAGCGACCACCTTGAGGCCAAGGAGCGGAGGCGAGGCCCTGACGAAAGCCTGGTCATCAAGGGAGAGTCGTGCCCTGTCGATGGTGACCCGGGAGAGCGGTTTCGCTCCGGCGAGGTCATGCTGGCGGCCGCCGGCGACGAAAGGAAGGAGGAGGAAGAGAAGTGAGCTTGCGGAGGTCAAGCTCATCGCTGCGAACGCCCCGAAGCCATCGGGTACAAATTGGAAGCGGGTCTCAGGCCGGATATATATATAGATATATAGATATATATATATATATATACACGAAAACGCTCACCTGCGGACGAGCGCTGCGGACGCGGTGCGGGCCTGCCCTCGTGGCAATTCGCGTAGCTTTGATGTATTACATTTACTCGCTGAGTCAGACAAAACCCTTCCCCGCTTCTTTTTCTCTTCCCCACTTCATTTTCTCTTCCGCTCGCTTCGCCTCTTCTTCTCCCTCGTCCTGCCTCGACCCTTCTCCCCCTCTTCCTCCGAGCTCTCCAGTCCGCGTCCTCGATGCTTCGCCGAACCTGCCTCGCCCCTTCTCTCTCGTTGAGAAGACTCCCTCTCCACGAAGCTACCAAGATCGCGGCGCACGAAGCTAGGGTTTTGTCTGCCCAACTCGCCCTTCCTCCCTCGAGCCGCCCTCTACTCACCGTGACCCGTCGCTTGGTTTCTTTGCTGCGTCCTCTACGCTTGGTTTCTTTGCTGCGCCCTCTACGCTTGCGCGACCCGTCGCTTGGTTTCTTTGCTGCGTCCTCTACGCTTGGTTTCTTTGCTACGCCCTCTACGCTTGGTTTCTTTGCTGCGCCCTCCCTCCCTCTCACAACTGCGAAGCTTTAAAGCCAGTAAAAGCTTATTTAGATTTGTCTGTGCTTGCAATCCGGTAAAATTCTGTTAAATTTTGTTACATTAATCAGATAAATTTTTCAAAGCCGGACGAATTTGTGTGTGCTTGCATTTTTCTGTTAAATTCTATCTCTGCGTTGTGCATGCTTGCTGCGCCCTTTCTCCCTCGCCTTGCTTTTCTGCCGATCTCCCTTTCTCTACCTCTGTGTTTTGGGTTTATGACTTTAGGGTTTTGTATCTGTTGTTTTGCCTTTCTGGCTGCAAAAACTCATTTGATGGGTAAATGTGAATGTTAATGAAATATTGGCCTATTGATTAATTTTTAGCCTATGTGGGTAAATGTTAATGTTAATGAAATTTTTAACCTATTGAGTAATTTTTAGCCTATGTGGGTAAATGTGAATGTAAGGTATTTGTTTGACCTATTGAGTAATTTTTAGCCTATCTGGGTAAATGTGAATGTAAGGTATTTTTTTGACCTATTGAGTAGTTGTTTTGAATCATCAACTAATTTTAGCTCATTGTTTTTTATTACTTTTGGTTCAAACCTACTTGATATCCCTCTATAACTTTGTATCACGAACTAAGATGAAATTTGAGCTTCGGTTACTCCCTGAAACATATATCAGGTATTAAATGGCCAATATGATGTTTATAGTTAAAACACTTTGTTCAACCAAAACAAAGTGTTGTTGTGTTAATATCATAACCTTATTTGTTTGTGGTTTTTTTTCAGGAAATTTGCAACACAAATTTTTTTTTCAAAGAATGGTAAGTCCTTTTCATTTTATGTTCTAATATTTCGTCTTACAAAATTTTAAATGTTGTTTTTAATGTAGGAAAAAACATATGTTGTGTTTGTTGGACATAATCCGGGTATTTATGAAACATGGATGGAAGCATCAAGTGAAGTTGTTGGATTTAAAGGTGTCGTATATAAATCTTACAAAAGTAGAGAGGAGACACAAAAAGAGTTTCAAGCCCACTCAGATAAAAAATTTGCATCAAATTCCATGTCATCATGTGCAACTTCAACTTCGAGATCAAATTCAAATCCCGACAAAAAACTTTCGAAGTCTGAAAAAAAAATTAAGATGAAGGATACGTTGAAAAAGATAAAGCAGCTTTTGGAGTCTTTAGAAATTAGTGATAGCGATTAGTTATGTTAAGTTGTTTCAAGTAATTTGAGTTAAAATTTAAACACTTGTTTTTATCTAAGTTCAAGTTAAGACAATAGTATTATTTAATATGTTGTTGTTTATTTAATATGTTGTTGTTTGAGTTTCAAGTTTTTATTTAAACTTCGAGTTGGTTAGTATGTCTTGAATTGTTAAAATTCATCATGTTTTATTGGGCAGTTGTCGTTTGTTCTAGTTCTCGTGTAATTCTACATTTATTTTCTGGTGTTTGCATCATGTATCATGTCACCTCCAGTGTTCTTGAATGTATTCCAAGAGTTGAGCTAACAATCTCACATGGAATAAGAAGATAGCAAGCACGTTAATCTCACATAGAATAAGAAGAAAGCAAGCACGTTTATTCTACGACATCTTTCTACTGATTAATAATTCATATTATCATTGATGGGACACAGATTCATATTAGGTTTCATTAGCCTTTTCAATGAAAATAAAAATAATGATTTAAAAGTGTTGGATACAAATGGTTTCTGTCAGCTAATGGTTTCTGTCCTGCTCAGGGCCTGAAATCAATTGATTTCAGGCCCTGCTTTCTCATGCAAGAAAAAGAAGCTATCAGGCATGCCTCAATCATTCAACTATAAATTTCATAATTCAACTATAAATTTTCATAATTCATAATTCAACTATGATTTTTGAAAAGAATATTTTATTCAAAATGAATTCAGTTATGAGTACCTCAATCATTAGCTTGGGTCCTCCTAGCGTGAATTCAGACCCTACGTTTTAATATAAAATTACGCGTTTTGATAGGGTTTTTTATATATTAATATATTTTTAAAACAGAAAAAAAAATTTGGGTTCACGTTGGGCCTGAATACAAATTGTATTCAGGCCCACCTTGGGCCTGAATACAAAAGTATTCAGGCCTAAGGTGGGCCTGAATACAATTTGTATCAACTTGATTTTAAAAAATTATTAGATTTTTTTTGTCAATTTAACTAATTAATGACTAAACTGCTCACTTATCAAAACCCAATATCATTTGAAGATTGTGTTCAGGCCCTCTTTAGGATCTGTGTTCAGGCCCTCCTAGCGTGACTTCAGACTTTGCGTTTTAATATGAAATTACGCGTTTTGATAGGTTTTTTTTATATATTAATATATTTTTAAAATAGAAAAAAAAATTTAGTCCACGTCGGGCCTGAAACTAAAGATTTCAGGCCCAGGGTGGGCCTGAAACAAAAGATTTCAGGCCCAAGGTGGGCCTGAAATTTTTGATTTCAGGCCCAAGGTGGGCCTGAAGTCTTTTGATATCAGGCCCAGCGTGGGTCTGAAATCAAAAGATTTCAGATTTTTTTAATAAATATATTAAAACTCAAGTTTTTTTACCGAAATTTATTAATATATATATATATATATATATTAATAAATATATATATATATTAACAAGCTGAGATATTTTGAATAAATATATTAAAGCTCATGTTTAATAAATATATATACATTTCAGGCCTACACCCGAAATATATTAATAAATATATTAAAATTCTGATTTTTTTAATAAATATATTGATATATAAATAACCTATCAAAGGTTCAGAGATTCAGAAAACCTATCTGAATGATCTACTATCACCAATTCCCTGATCTGATCGAATTTCAGACCACTTTCTGTTTACTCAGGGATCAGATCCAGGTGATTGAGAACTCATCTTATACTACGACATCCTTATCCCGTGACATCCTTATCCCGTGCTTATCTGGTCGTTGTCCCTATCGTCTCAATTTCCATTTTTAAATAAAAGCTTGATTATCTCAATGAGAGATTAAACAAGTTGAGGAATTATGCAATTGAATGGAAATTGCAAACAAACAACTTCACAAGTTTCACAAACCGAAGTTGCACAAAATCCAGCATCATGAACCGAAGCTCCACAAATTAATTTTCATAGTTTCACAAACCGAAGCTCCACAAATTTCACAAGTTTAACAAAATCCAGCTTCAAAATCTGCTTCACAAGTTTGACAAACCGAAGCTCCACAAGTTTCACAAAATCCAGCTTCAAAATCTGCTTCACAAGTTTGGTAAACCGAATCTCCACAAGTTTCACAAAATCCAGCTTCAAAATCTGCTTCACAAGTTTCACAAAATCCAGCTTCAAAATCTGCATCCTATAAAGTAAAAAAGATTAAAGGAAAAATACTGAGCCTAAAAACTTAGGGCTTAAAGAAAAACTACTGAGCCTAAAAACTGAGCTTTAATAGAGAACTGTAAAAGCGCAAGCAATCAAACCATCAACAAGTAAACATCCTTATCATGAGTTTGGCCTAAATTGAATGGCTAAATATCGAATTACAATGAACTGTAAGATCAGTAACGTAAAAAACTTGCAGCTTTAAAAAAAATGGGTTCATTCAAAGAAAATGCATGAATACAAACCAAAGCCTTAATTACAGGCATCCTAGCGTATGCTGTTAGAACCTGCAACAATAAAAATAATTATTAACTTTATTTTCTCAATGAACTATTTTAATTCAACAAATTAAAACTTTGACAATACCAGCTATAGATTCCAAATCTGATTCATATGTGTTATCAACGTTGTTATGATTATGAACTTCACTTGATCTGGTAATTGAAACATTATTATATGTACAAAATATAATAAAATAACTTTGTGGTTACAAGAAAAATTATCATAAAAATATAGAATTAATCATATATACCTTTGCTGCAAATTTGGACAGTTGCGCTTGTCATGTGACACTCCTCGATGTCCGCATCCATGACATAGCCTAGAATTTGGGATTGATTTCTCTTTTGATGATTTCAATCTCTTTCCACATCCTTTTGTGTTATTGTAGAAGGATCAATAATACCAATACCAAGGCCATCATTCATGGATTTGGTCATGTGACTTCTATCACCGAATGTTTTACTAATATTTATCTCTCGAATTTTGTTGTAGATACAATCAAATTGCTCATCCAAGAAGGTTGTCCCCTCATTAGTCAAAGATGCATCATCAATTAACGCTGAAGCTTTATAGGATAACCTTGAGTGTCTTGACATCAAACACCTTTCTGGATCTTCACCATCAATGAAATTTTCCTCTCCCAAAGTATATATTGCTCCAACTTTTGCATCTCGTGTCCATCGTTTGAGTATATATTTATCAGGCAAATGAGATACTTGATTAATACGAAGAAAAGCTAACATATGCCTGCATGGAATGCCCTCAAACTCAAATTTTGTGCAACTACACGATATGTAGTCCCTTTGAATGTCACGTGTGAGAACCCTTGGTTTGGAGGAAGAATAATTTTAAAATTTCATCACACGACAAATCACTGAGTCAACTCCTGAAAATGCTGGTTGCACATAATAACCATGACTCTCACTCATTTCACTTTGAAATTCTAGCCATTTTTTTTTTGTGTATAGCTTAACCATTTGAATTTCCATTGGCCAGTTTGTCTTAATCTTGGGATACTCATTCATATCAATATGGTCTGCAACTAACTCATTATGTCTTTGGTGTCTCAATGCTCTATTAAAACGGGTGATAAAATCCATCAAGGAGTTCTTATTTGAAACATATCTCTTGAAAAATGCATGTGAGCCTTCAGATCTTTGACTACTTGACATTCCAGCACAAAATACATGCCTAAAATATGCTGGCACCCATCTGTGTCACAAATCATACATCAAGGACAACCAATCGTTATTCTCCAAGTTAGGACACTTAATAGACTCTTCCCATGACTTCTCAAAATCATTAGGTGTTGTAGAATTGGTAATGACATTCTTGATGCTTTGATAGTGGTCTCGAAAAGTCAAAGGGGATAATTTTTCTGGAAATTTATTCAGTATGTGCCATAAACAATATCGATGCACAGTTTGAGGGAAAACTTGTGCAATGGCTTTTGTCATAGCAGGATCCTGATCAGTAATTATAACGTTTGGTGGACCTTTAGGCATGACTTCTATAAACTTGTTAAGCAACCAAACAAAAGAATCAGTTTTCTCATCACTTAGAAATCCACATCCAAAAATAATTGTTTGATGATGATGATTAACTCCTACAAATGGTGCCAAAATCAAGTCATATTTGTTGGTGTTATATGTTGTATCAAATACAACAATATCACCAAATACACTATATGCCCTTCTTGATACATGATCAGCCCAAAAACACCTACTAAATATGTTATCTGAATCAGTCTCGTAATCAAAGAAAAAACTTGAATTCTTCTCTTGTTCAGATGTAAAAAACTCGATCAGTGTTTCAGCATCAATACCCTTTTGTTCATCCCTTATATTTCTTTCAAAATTTCTAACATCTTTTTCTGTGCAACCTACCCCCTCAGGCCCCCCATACTCTATCTCCAATAATCGCATTTGTTGACAAGTTGGTACATTTGCCTCTGAAAATTGTTTTGTCAATGTTTTCTTTGCTGCTGAAATATTACGATGTGAGCGTAGCAGATGCACCTTTGATGGAGTCGAAAGTGGATGATTATGGGTTTCTATGAAGTTACTAACAATCCAATTAGGTCCAGTCTGTTTCTTGACAAATGTAATATTTGACTTACAACCCGTTCTAACTGTGCCACGTGCTCTTTCCCTAGTAAGTTGATCAACTTGTGTTTGTTTATTCCGCCGCAATAGATCTGTTTGCCCTTCTTTAAAGCATACAATTTGTTTCCACGTCACTTCATTTGTGATCTTATTTTTCTTGCTCGTATGCATCCTTGAACTAAATCCAGCTTCTCGTGCATATTGGTTATAAAATGAACATGCCTCATCTAGTGATGAAAATTCCATTCCTATTTTTGGCTTTCGATCATTTGCAACTTGGGGAATATATTCTTGATCATCAACTCTATTTTCTTCCATTTCTGGAGACCCTCACATTATATTTGACAATTGATAAATAGATAAATAAATAAAATAACCATGACACTTATACACTGAAAATTGCAAGTAACTTATAAGAGACATTAAAGCCTAAAATTGATTGATACAAAAAACAAATGTCCAAATCAAATTCCAAAACCCAACAGAAAACTAAAATCCAACACAATTGTAATAAAACCATCGCATCTACCGGTATAACAATGAATATAAGCAAAACAACATAAACAAATCATGTTTTGTTACACATGTTCAGAAACTGAGATTGTAACACAATTGTAATAGAAATTAGATTAATACCTGTATAATCAAACCATCGTAGCTAGCAGTATAACATAGAATAGAAGCAAAACAACATAAACAAATTAGGATTTTGCTAAAAACATTACTACACATGTACAGAAATTAAGTTTATAATACAGGTAAAATAGAAAATTAGATTGCTATCGATATACCACACAAGAGTATCAAAACAAGAGGTGTAAAACATGTTTTCGATTACTTGCAATAACAAGAGGCGTAAAACATTAATATAGTGAAAAACATTCGTAAAAATGCAAGCACAGACAAATCTAAATAAGCTTTTACCGGCTTTGAAGCTTCGCAGTTGTGAGAGGGAGGGAGGGCGCAGCAAAGAAACCAAGCGTAGAGGGTGCAGCAAAGAAACCAAGCGTAGAGGACGCAACAAAGAAACCAAGCGACGGGTCGCGGTGAGTAGAGGGCGGCTCGAGGGAGGAAGGGCGAGTTGGGCAGACAAAACCCTAGCTTGGTGCGCCGCAATCTTGGTAGCTTCATGGAGAGGGAGTCTTCTCGACGGGAGAGAAGGGGCGAGGCAGGTTCGGCGAAGCGTCGAGGACGCGGACTGGAGAGCTCGGAGGAAGAGGGGGAGAAGGGTCGAGGCAGGACGAGGGAGAAGAAGGGGCGAAGCGAGCGGAAGAGAAAAAAAAGCGGGGAAGAGAAAAAGAAGCGAGGAAGGGTTTTGTCTGACTCAGCGAGTAAATGTAATACATCAAAGCTACGCGAATTGCCACGAGGGCAGGTCCACACCGCGTCCGCAGCGCTCGTCCGCAGGTGAGCGTTTTCGTATATATATATATGATCAGCTGCGGACCGATCCCTGCGGACCGCGTGCGGACTGGCGCTTGATCGGTCTGGTGACCAATCAAGCAGGTGCCTGATTGGTTTGGTGACCGATCAAGCCTTGCCTGATTGGTCACCAGACCGATCAGACACCTGCCTGATCGGCCACCGGAGGCTCAGGAGCGTCCCTGACGGATTCATCCGTACCCCACGGGTTCACCCTACCCCCTAGGGTTCATCGCACCCCCCGGGTTATAGTTTTGTTCAGGGGCGGCGGCCTTCGGCCGCCGTTGATGTCGAGAAGTCGCAGGTCGTGTGCCTGATTGGCCACCGGAGGCTCGGGAGCATCCCGACGAATTCACCCTACCCCCTAGGATTCATCGCACCCCCGGGTTATAGTTTTGTTCGGGGGCGGCGGCCGAAGGCCGCTGTTGGTGTCGATAAGTCGCGGGTCGTGTGGCTGATCGGTTTGGTGACCGATCAGGCACCTTCCTGATCGGTCTGGTACCTTCCTGATCGGTCTAGTGACCGATCAGGCGCTAGTCGGCATGTGATTCGCAGCGCGCGGTTCGCAACAGATCATTTCTCTATATATATACAAGAATGTTATGTTGTGGACCGCGTGCGGACCGCTTGCCTGATCGCTCAAGGGGGCCGATCAGGCAAGTGCCTTGACCGATCAGTGGCGCCTGATCGGTCCTCAGCTGCCGCCACGGGGTTCACTGCTACCCTTGGAGTCACTGCGCCGATGAGTTCACCGCCCCCTAGGGTTCACCGCACCCCCTGGGTTTTATTCGGGGGGGGGGGGGGGGGGGGGCGGCCGAAGGCCGCCGTTGGTGTCGAGGAGGTGTCGAGGAGTCGCCTGCTAGGGAGGGAAGTCCGTGACCCGTGACTGATCAGGGAAGTCCCTGATCAGTCACGCAGGCTCGGTCCACAGCGTGCGGTTCGCAGCATAGCATTCCCCTCTCTCTCTCTATATATATAATTTAAAAACTACTTTACTATAAAATAATTTTAATTAAAATTGATTAAAAATGTTTGCTTTAATATTATTGAAAATTGTTTCAAGGATTAGTCAAAACAAACCGAAGCATTTGTATTTTTTTAAAAATTGAAAGATTTTTTTGAAAATAAAACTACTATTTCTCAAAATTTGGGAAAAAAACGAAAATGAAACACGCCCCTTATTATTATTTTTAACAAAAGCTGTTCTTTAAAATAAAATAACGATTAATTGGAGAAACTCCTAATTTCAAATTGATCTTTGTATGCATTCCCCACTTGATATATTCTTTACATCACTCCCTGATAGATTGAGTATAAAAGAGCGAAAACTCAGTATACATTATAAAGATTTGAACATAAATCATTTGAGATTGAGTACTAATTTAGAAAATTTGAGTATACAGTTTCGATAACCCCTCATGTGAAAATCTTGATGTGATGGATGCAACCTCACATACTCAAATTTCTAAATTTTATACTCAAATTTTTTCAAATAATACTCAATCTAAATCAATCCATACTTAAATTTTTATAATGTATACTGAAATTTTTACTATAGACTAAAATAATGTATACTCAATTTTTTTCAAATAATAATTAAATTTCTTAAATTAGTACTCAATTTCAAACAATTTATACTCAAATATTTATAATGTATACTGAATTTTTACTCTTTTATACTGATAAAAAAATAGCACATAAAACTGTCTTGTCAATCCCATCAGGTAGTGCATGCAAAGGAATTTTCGTATGTAAAGATGAGTTTGAGATTGGAGAGTTTCCTCAAATTTTCCCATAAAATAATATCTCAGCATATTTTTAATCCAAAAATATCTTCATTTTACCGCGTGTACCGTCCTAACTACTTTAACATATCAAAATAATCTTTATCAATTTATCAAAAATACTTAAAATTGATTAAAATTTAAAATATTTTTAATACAATTTAAATAATTTTTACCAATTTAATAAAGTATCTTTTGGTATAATAATTTTCATCTGTTATAATTTTAATAAAGTTAGAATAATTTTAATAAAGTTGATTCGCTCATCCAGCACCTCCACTAATATGTTCTATGGTTAATACGGAAAAAATAAAATCACGAAAACTATTAACTCGGATAGTAATTATCGCATAAGGAAGGATAGATACTTCATTTAACCATGATTTGATCCAAGAACGAATTTATTATGAACATAGACATACATATTCCAAAGTTTCTCATAAAAAATATGCACGATGGACAACATAAAAATTCAGCATTTTGTGATTGCACATTCATTTAGAAGAAAAAATATTTGTCGTAGTTGGGATTGAAACGTAAATATCTTGTCATAAATTAACATCCTTCTACTGTAATGAGATTGCACCAATTATATTTATAATTTCTGTATATACATCTCATTTAAATTGTCTCGTCTATGTCTTTAGGAGAAGTTTGATTTCAAACTTGGATTCCAACAAGAGGAATATGTCATACTAACATGCCAACATCATGTTTGGAAAGGTTTTAGATAATGAAATTGAATTGAATCATCGAGAATTGAATTATAGTAGGAATTAAATTGAATTCTTATGTTTAGAATGAGTTAGTAAATAATAAATTAATTTTTTTGTTTTTGAATCTATTATAATTAAATTCAATTCTTATATTTTTATGATTTTATCTTTGATTTTGAATGACTACGGAAGAGATTGTAATTTATACTGGGGCTATTAAGTAATTTCATTTTTTCAAGTGAATTTTCTACTCAAATGAGACCTCTTTAGTCTGATTTACTTTATAAGGTTTGTGTGGAATTGAAATTCAATTCCATACAAATTTCATGTTAAAAATTTATTTAAAAGTATGGATTTAAATTTTAATTATGAAAGAAATTGAATTTCATCGTTTTCCAAACATGGTTTAAAATTTTCTACCTTAAGTCCCATGTCATCCTAAGGTTAAATTGAATATCTTGATTAAAAAAATAAAAATAGAAGTTATACCCTTTTATTATATAATTTTAAAAATAGAAAAATATTTTATTTGTTATATATATATATATTAAATTTTAGTTTAATTTTTTAAAAAATAATAATTATGATTATATTTATTTTTTATAAATCGATAAATGAAGAGAGGATGCAGGTCTACAAACGAAGGCCAATGGAGCGGATGGCTGTGGTTTTTATTCTCCCTTCTCTCTCTCTCTCTCTGTCTCTCTCCCTCTACTACCTCACGCTTTGTGGTCGAGGAGGAGACGGGAGGGGCTGCAGTCTCTCCGCTTCCGGGCTTTTCGCCACTCCGTTCCTCCATTTCTTCTCCCCCTCTCCTCGCCAATGGGAGCTCCTCCCATTCGCCCCTGCCGCTCCCTCCTCTTTCCCACGATCCTTTGAGGGCCGCCGCCGCCCATGGACTACGACGCCGCCGCTGCAGCTGGGGTCCACAAGCGCGGCGTCCGGCCGCCGTCCGTATCGGTGACGGAGGTCTCTGCCTCCTCCTCCACATCGCGCCGCCCCTCTATGGATGAAGGTTAGCTGCCTACCCTACCCCTCTCCAGATGCTCACTAGGGTTTCATCCTCCATCCTCCCCCGATCGCGCGCCTACTTGTCGTGCTTTCTTCCGATTCGTCGGAAAGGTCTAATTTGGGGGAATTACGGTGTTAAAATCAGCGTCTCGGGGCCTCAGTGAATGGGGCGATCTGGGTCTGACGAATCGGATTAGGAAATTGTCGGCTTTTCTACCTGAGAAGCTACAATGCGCTGGAAAGGATTATTTTTTTATTTTTTATTCCTTTCTTGCAGCTTTCCGTATTTTTCCTTCGTTAATTTCGATGCATTTTCCCCTATTTGATTCGCTTCCGAATTTTTGTCTGGTCGCGTTACGAAAATTTTCTGGTTAAGTAAAGGAAGTAGTTGTGCTTCCGATTACAATTGCATTTGAACAATTGATCTTAATTGTGAATGAATTTATATTTTTTGACACAGTTGTTCACTCTTCAAATTCTTGTCTTCAGCTTAAGCTGGTACCTTATTCATTTCTGGTATAATCTAAGCCCGCGCATTTGTTACAAGTGCAGAAGCAATGTGGCAAATGAGTATCAGAGAGACTGAATCCATGGAATTGGGATCCTACCCTGAGCGTCCAGGGGAGCCTGACTGTACTTATTTTCTTAGGACGGGCCTTTGCAGATACGGGATGACTTGCAGATACAATCATCCTCATAACAGACAGATGGTAAAATTGTTTGTTTCTTGTCCCTCTTAGTAGTTATCTTTTTTTCTGGAAAATGAATCATATTTCAGCGACCATTTTACACCTTTTGCCTTTTCCAAGTCTTGTATGTTTCTGTTGCCTTGCACATTTATGACATGGTGAATACTTGGTGTGATTCAGTTATTAGTTTTTAACCACATAAAATTATAATCAAGGGGTTGCTCTATTTCTACGCGTCAACATTATTACACACCGGTTATGCACTTGATATGTGTAATGGCTAATTTATCAATGCACTGATGTTCTAATCATTATGCACTTTATTAATGGGTCCACCTTGCAACTGCGAAAAGATGATCTAAGCTCTCTTAAGACCACATTTCTTCTTAAATGTGTTAGGAGACATAGTGCATAGAACATCACCTCAACATCAAGTGCATTGAACATCGAACACTGACTTTTTTTTTCCCATTTCTTTTAATTGTGTCACTGTATTCATACCTTCACTGATAAAACCATCACAATGTTACTGATCACGACTATGAAATATGTATTACTTTCTGAGAGTTATTTCCATTAATCCTTTGTCTTTGATGCCACTATTTCTGTTGATGTCTAAGGTGGGAACTTCTAAGGACCAACATCTAGTTGATCAAAAGGTTATTATCTACCATATGATCATTATGTGATGAAATGTTCTTTTTAAATTTCTTAGACATGTAGTAAGTATCAGATACTTTCATTGAAGACTTTGGTGCTGACGGTGGTTTAACCTTTTTGGTTTGGTGCTCAGCTGTTTGCTGTTGCGATATTTGCTCACTTACTCTGTTAGGTTGGGTTTTTTTTGTTGTTTTTTGTAATATACCTTAGCTTTGCATAGTATTTGGTCTACATGCAAGTTCATTAGTATCATGGTCTTGACTAGATCCTATCAACCTTCAGGCTATTGCTACAGCAAGTATTAAAGGGGGATATCCTGAAAGGGTAGGACATCCTGAATGTCAGGTAACTGTCTTCCAATAGTTTACTCATTCTATTTTGCGCATAAATAATTTGCCCTGCATTGTTTCCCATTATTATCTGAAACTTAAAATAATTAGGACACACAACGCCATTATTGTATTCTTCTGAATAACACAAGAACAAGTAATGGAATAAAGATGTCAATTTTCTTATGTCACTTCCGTATATTGTCTACTCATACATGTATGATTTCCATTTTTTTTGGGCGTTCTCAATTGCCTCTGTAGTTGTAGAAATATAGGATTTTCTTATAATTGTATTAACCATCAATGAAATTATCATCTCATTTATATATAACCCATGCCTAAACCTTAACATCAAATAACAATGTTGGACTAACTAAACCTATTATCTTTGACACTCTCCATAAGGTTGTGTTTCCTAGAGTGAAAGAAAGTGTGAAAGAAAAGATTCCTACGGAAATAAGGTTGGTAGAAGAAAATTGATAATAGAGTGATTCTTAATAAGGTTGGCAGGGAAGTAAGGTTGTGTTTCTTCAGAGAGAAAGAAAGAGGCATAAAAGTTATTTTAGTAATATATTTTTTAAAAATGAATAAAATAAAATAAATATTTAATAATTACCTTTTTATAAATTGATTAACCATAATCATTTGGCTTTCTTCCCAATTTGATTGTTTGTTTGCTTGTAGAATGATAGATTGTGTAAACTAGTTTCAATTTGATACCCTTTTTGTCCTCAAACATCGACAGTGTGGATGATTAGGTATCAATTATCATGCCCCTTTACATGTTGTTCTATAAAAATGAATTTCCTGTCTGCTTGTGGCCATCTATGTGAATTTTTCTCTCAAAAATAAAGATGCATCAAAATAACCTTTGCTGAGCTTAAATGCAGCACGTCACACTTCTAACTCTTGGATGTCAATTCTTTGCCATATTTCTATTTTTTAGTTGCATCCGTTTTGTGTTTGCCAGGCCTTCTAGACCTGTGATCTTCCAGTAATATTTCCAATCATCCTCATTTTCTGCATTCAGCTTCTAGCAATTTATCCTGTATTTGATATTTATAATTCTACATACTCTTGAATGAATTCTCATTAATTTCTAGCTATATGTTGAACTGTTATGTATGATTTGCAACTGAAAGATTTTGCAAAGCTTTCATGCATAAAAGTATCTTTATGGTTAAACTTAATAACTACTGCATTTTGAATCTATGATACACGCTTAATGAGCTTCACTTTATCAGTATTGGAGTTTCAATTCTTGGTTTAAGATCTTGCTTCGCCTTCTGTTGCATTTGCTAGTTCTATCTTAGGACGGGAACATGCAAATTTGGAGCTACATGCAAATTTCATCATCCTAGAGACAAGGCTGGAATTGCTAGTAGAGTCCAACTAAATATGTTAGGCTACCCAATTCGTCCGGTTTGTAATTGCCACTTGCTAATCTCTAAGCTCCTTTTTTGAAGTTTTTGCCAAGTGTATACCTATGATGTTTGTTAAATAACATAGAATTTGCATATGATGTAGAATGAGATAGAATGTGCATATTATATGAGAACTGGAGTATGCAAATTTGGGGGCACTTGCAAATTTCACCATCCACAGCCTTCTAATACAATGGTTTCACTGCGTGGTTCTACTGTTTATCCTGGTGTACATTCTCCTACTTCTCCTCAACAATCTTATCCTGGGGGTTTGACAAACTGGCCCGTGTCAAGAGCTTCTTTCATTGCTAGTCCGCGATGGCAAGGTCTTTCAAGCTATGCTCAAGTGATTGTTCCTCAGGGTTTAGTTCAAGTCCCTAGCTGGAACACATTTCCGGTAAGTCAAACTTTATTTCAGACTCCTTTGCCTTCCAGAATATTCATATATCAGAGAAATGAGATCATTTTATATATTGCTGTTCCTCAGAACAACTCTGTTATTTTTCTGATTAAGAAAAATGATAGTTCAATCTGCGGAATTATATGGATATCAAATGCAGAGTTAGTTTTGCTCGTTTTTCTTCAAATTTTCTTGTGAACTTCTGTATACATGGAAATGATGCAATCTTGGTAGATGCATTCATGACTGAATTTATGTACTCTGAACTGAAGTGGACTTAGAACCAATGTATGACCACAAGTCCACAACATATTCAAGAATGCAAAACTGCACAAGTAACTGAGAGTAATGTTATATTTAAAGACCCTTCATGGATATATATTTGATTATTTGGTTCAAGGTTTAAAATCTCAATCTGTGTCGAGGTTTCGGTCCCAGATCGGAACGATACGGTTTCGGTATCGTATCATGCCGTGCCGGTATGATTTCGGTATTTATTTATTTATATATATTAATTATTAGATAAATATATTTATTGTGTATAATTTAAAAATAAGTTGTATATTGACTTTATATAAGTTCTCAACTATTGAACAACTTAATATTGTTAGAAAAAAAATAATTAAATATATTTTTTTAAATAAAATTGATCTATTAATAATTCGAATTAAAATTGAAATATTATAATATGTTATAATAACTAATAAGTATATAAATTAACTAAAATACTACTTTAATATAATAATTATATAAATAAATAAATAAATTATTAATTTAAATAATATATATAAAATGATAAAAAATATTAGAATATTAATTAAATACTAAAAAAGTAAAAAATAATAAAAATTATCAAAATATGAAATTGAATTATTACAATTTTTTAGATTTTTTAAATTTTTTAGAATTTTGAAATAATATTTAAAACAGAAAACGAAATTTAGAAAATTAATTAATAAAACTTATTTAATTTTTTAATTTTAAATACAATTTTATAAATTTTATTGTGATAATATTTATTTAGGGAAATGTTAGATTTAAATAAATAATTTTAATATTTTTCTTCTTTTATTTGTATTTAAAGTGGGAAATGTTGAATTTTAATAAAAAAAATTTTCCTGCCTACCGGCGGAGGTGGAGGAGCCGCGAGCCTGCGAGGGCTTCCCGCGGGTCTAGCGTCGTCCGACGGCCCTTCCAACGAAGCCAGAGGCGTCCCGCGACGCCTCCGGCGTTGCCTGCGTTGCGTTTTTCCCTACCAGCGGAGGCAGAGGAGCCACGAGCCTGCGAAGGCGTCCTGCGGGTCCAGCACCATCTGACGGCCCTTCCGGCGATGCCGGAGGCGTCCGGCGACGCCTCCGGCGACGCTGGAACAGTCCCGCAACGCCTCAGGCGTCACTTGCGCTGCGTTTTGCGTACCTTGTCACCGTTGGGATAACTTCACCTCGCTTTTGGCAGTGCCCGCCGCCGCTGCCGCTTCTCACCACTGTCGCGCGCGAAATCTATAGGCGCACTATGTTGATTTTGGTGCCCGACTGGAAAGGTATTTTCCGCCTATACCGGGCGGCATGGCACGACGGACACCTCAATCCTTGATTTGGTTTAACTTCAGTTCATTTGAAATTAGCCAAGATGGAGGGGCATTAGGATCCATCAGGTACATAACATTAACCGCAGTTAGGTGTCTGATTGGATCTTTAATTATAGAGTTGGTAATTTGTTTTATCAGTCTCATTCATTTATTTCATCCTAGCTTGAGAAAGAAAGTTTTGTTTGCCGGCAACTAATGTGTAAATAAAAATTTAATATATGAGTTCCTGTTTCACCAGGATTTTTGCTTACTGACACAGATTCATGCCAAACTTGGAAAGAGTCGTGTATTCCTTTCACTCTTTTGAAGAGTACATCAATCCTTCTCTTCTGTTCTTATTTTTTGATTATCTTAATAGTTGATGATCAGCCACTCTGATCCACAGAACAAACTCATTTGGTGTCTTCTAAAACACACACACACACACACACAAAAACAGAAGGCTGCTGCTCTTCCAGTCTGTTATTTGTCTTCATTAAACTGATTATATTTCTTCGTCTTTATTTTTAAAGAGCATTCTTGTTTCCTCTCCTTTCCTTACTATTGTACGACAAAGTTTTTGTTGATGCTCATCAAAATAAACCAATTCAGTTCCTTATTAATCAGGGAAAATGGATCGACGCTACTCTGAAATCACTCATGTGGACGAATATACTTTCACTATGTCTAGCATTACCAATGACGTAGAATGATCCATATAGCAGACCTCACCTGGTGGGATAAGTCTTGGTTGTTGTTATTGTAGTCTTAGGTTAACTGTGAATTTCGTTAGAAGCTAAAATTTGGTACTTGCCATTTCTTTAGAAGGATTTGGGATCACAACCTCCTTTTTTATCTTGTCTGAAATTGAAAGTGGGCTAAGTGGTACATGTCCAACACTATTTAAATTCCGTAGTTATTATTCAGCTAATGGTTTTTCAAATGAAGTCCAGTCCCATTCATAGCCTGGTTTTTTTTTCCTATGCAAAGCAAGCAAGCTACATCATTGGTTCTCTATGATGGGCATCTTGCATACCCCTTTGCACCTTCCCTTACCATTTATAACCGA
>JAGFNQ010008854.1:0-82941 GCA_024364735.1 Boesenbergia rotunda | reverse complement strand
CGAATCGGTCACATGTTTCTGATAGGCCACTAACTGGTCTGGAGTTGCACCCTCTGGAGGATGGTTGGGAAGTTTATCTTCAAGGACATAAGCAAGCTTCTCTGCCTTGAGGACTATCCTCAGGTTTCGAAGCCAGTCCATGAAGTTAGGCCCAGTCAGTTTATTGGTGTCCAAGATGGAACGCAAATTTAGAGAAGACATGATCGAGTGATTAACCTAGAAATACAAATTGAGCTTATGTGAGAAGAATGATTAAAGAATGTATCAACATACATAAATAAAATCCTATTTATTTTTCAAATTGAATAACCCTTTTTATCAATTCGGGAGATCGTAAGAGCATCTCCAAATAGGTTGATATCCAACCATAGATAAGAACAACCATGGCTGTGGCCATCAAGTTTTTCTTAGCTATGAAGGTAGGTAATCATACCGATTACATATCACATATATGTAACTATCACTTTATGCTATCAACTAATTGAATGTTTGCATAAATCATTGGGTTGTTAACTCATTAACAAGTATGCAACATTATACATAGCACCCAACTGCACCTCTCTTTACATCGACCATGGCTGTGGCACAACAAATCGATGCTCCAAGCTTAAGGCTGACCCATTAATCAAGAAATAGTTTTAATATGGTTGGAGCTCATTCAACCGTTTAGTCAGGCTTGGATGTGTCCAACAACCAAAACTAAGGATTGACCTCTGACTCCAACTATATTATTTATAAACTAATTCCATGGTTTGAACATGTTGAGGTTCAAGCCGGGCATGGATGTGTCCATCAACCCAAACGAGAAACAAAACTCCGATTCTAACCATATTAATGGAAGGTGTTGGCCTTAATATTTTGTAAGGGGTTTTGGGTCTCATCCTTTCTTTTCTAAGCACATTCATGACATAGAATTATGTCATGACTAACGATTTCCTTAATAAAGTATGTATGTGACTTAATTTATCAAGTCTCATTAATTGAATTAGGAACCGGATTTCCTAATTCCAATTTCATACTTTATTCAAGGAATTATTTTGGGAAATAATTTCCTAAATTGTCATAATCAATTTCGGAAATAATATGTTTAAGACTTTGATTTCTCTAAATCAAATCTTATTAAATTAAGAGACATGAGTCCTTAATTCAACCACATATTATTTTCATGAAAATCTCATTTAAGAAAACTCTATAGGAAATCATTTTCCTAATTAATTTTGGAGACAACAATATGTAAGAGCATCACCTCTTAAATCATATTTTATTCATGGATTTAATTAATTACAACAAATCGTTTTCTAAGGGTGGCTCCCCGAGGCTCAGATACCCATAGAAAAGTAATTTGTCGTAAATTCAATTTGGTCCGCTTCGGAAGCGTAACCAAATTAAACATGACAATTTCATTTAAAATTGAGAAATTAAATTACAACAACTAACTTAAAATTGGATGGCTCCCCGAGGCTCAATCCAAATAAAGAATTTTGTTGTCAATTTAAAAACTAATTCAAATTTAATTGTCAATTAATTGTCCATAAATTTGTCTAGACTTTCTTGAAAGAAAGTGCCCAAAATTGCGAGATTTCATAATAGGTTTTCAGAATAATTGTAAGTTTTTTGTACAAAGAAAACTTACATATTTCTAAAATTGGAAAATTGCTAAAATAGAAAATTTTCCAAAATTGGAAAGTTTCCAAAGATGGGAAGTTTTCACAATTATTATAAAATTTTTGGAACTAGAAAATTTCAAAAGTTTGCGAAATTTCATGAGGATTTTCAAACTTTGAAATTCCTAAATCTAAAATTTATTATAATTGGAAAGTTTCCATAATTGAAAATTTTTCCAAAATTGAGATCATGACAAAGTTTTCCACAAAACAATTATATGATTATGTCGAACACTAACCGGCTCTGATACCACTGTTGGGACCGGGTGCATGTTGACAAGGATACGGGTTCGTAAATTTTAAAATATTTACGTGCAGCGGAAGAATTAGCATAAATAATTTCTCAAATTATTTTTAACCACGTATCTAACATGCGACCTTATGATGTGTGGACATGATCATAAATTAAAATTTTGCGGAAAAGTAAACTAATTACTTCGTACCTCTCGTAACTCAATGTAAGGGACGAGATCCAAGCGTAGCGTCCCTTGGAAGCTCCGCCTCTATTCGCGTTCACGCCGAGTTCTCTTCGGGATGACTTCGCAAAGTCACGAGTTTTGTGCCGACGAGAACTACTAGATTCTCTAAAGGCACAACTAGAAGATCAAGAGAGAAGAAAGGAAACTAACCACCAAGAAACCGAATCTAAATTCCGGGAAGGAAGGAGTTGCGATCCGCTTCTTCTTCTTCTTCTTTGGCTCCTCCTTGGTGGAAGTTGCTCACGCCAATCCCTTGGAAGGGGAGGGTGGTGCGCCGGCCCTAGGTGGAGTGGACGCCGGCCCTAGGGTGAGCAAAGGGGCGCCGGCCCTAGGAGGAAAGGAGAAGGAGAGGGAGAGATTAAAAGAGAGAGGGAGAGAATTAATCTCTTGATAACTCAATTGGGAATTCAAGGCTTGCCTTTGGTTCCTTTATATAGTAGCCTCTCCCTTGCCAAGTCTCCCTCTTAACGAAATTTTCATAAGAAATTTATCCTATAAATTTTCTTATGAATTATTCCGTTTAAGCCAAGTTTTATTATAACTAACTTTATAATAAAACAAATACATCTCTCCATTTATTATCGAATAAATTTTACAAGAAATTTATAAGTTTTCTTATTATGGAAAAATCAATACATAATTGATTTTATAAAATTAAAATAAACCATTCCATGGATCATTTTAATTTCTATAAAAAGAATAAATTTCTATAAACTTCTTTATATAAATTTCTTTATATAAATTTATTTATCCATAATTTATAAAACAAATCGCGCTAGATTTATTTTATTAATTAAACCAAATAAATTGGTTTCTCCCCAATGTTGTGGCCGGCCAAACCAAAGAGGGTTGGCACCCTCTTTGGCCGGCCAAACCGAGCCGATCCCATCGCGAATTAAACACATTTAATTCGCCCGATAAGCCTTCAAAAGACTTAGCCATTTTAAGCTTCCATTGCGCCTCTGATTAATTCAGATTCGACTTAATTTCTCTTGATCGGAAAATCTAATTTTCAACTCGTTTTAAATCCCTCGGATTACTCGTAGTGCGTGTGACTAAATAGGCTTTCGATTTATGTTGGCCGTTTATAATTCATCAATTATAGAACGATCATGAGTGGCACCTAGTAGTACATCATGATCCCCAATTAATCGAAAGATCAAAGGTTGACCTCAGAAATTATTCTGAAACCCTTCAGCAGCTCTAATGTTTCGTGCCTCATTCCCTTCCCCATCTTATACCTACTTGGTTCAGGACATGGTCTGTGTGTGTCAGTCCCCACTAGGCTGACTACGTCACACCTAGCCCAAGTAGTGTCTTTCTCGTCCTTTGGATTTCTAATTACTCTCATGTATTTAAGAGACTCATACTCTAAACATGATATGCTCTGGCCAGAGGCTTTGAGTAACAATCCGACGATAGGCCTGGGTCTACCTCTCCTTGCAAGGAGTGGTGAATCCTTTGTAGGCTATTCAAACATCTTCGGGCACTTCGGCTTATACCCAATCATCCTGGGTCCACACCTCCTTGGAGATGCTTGCTTAAGATGTTAAAGCATAAGTCTCCATGACCAAGATGACTTGAACACCGCAAGTCAAAGGAACATCGCACTTAAGCTGCGGTAAGAACTTCACTGACCTGTCTATGTATTGACTAACATGTGAAGTTTTACAGTCAGTCACTCCAATGAACTAGTTCCCTTAACTAGCATCCATGTTTATCTCCGGACATCCCAATGTCACCAGCCAGTGAGAATCAGCTGATTAGAGAATAACCCATGCTAGTCTCAACAGAATTGATAGTGTCCGTTTTTATCAATTCATCGACTAGGGATATTTTCAATACTTCACAATTGCACATTTAGAGATAATCACTAGTTGTGATCCCATCACAAATTCTCTTATGCTGTAAATTGTATTGCGGACATTCAGTAGATGAGTTTAAGATCCCAATCAAATACACAAACATGTATACTCAAATAGTGAATTATCATTTATTAAAATAAATGTTTACAATCATAAGGCGATTGCCTTAGGACATTTCTCTCATATCACTAACAGATTGTTTATTTAAACTTATGCAATTTACCATGCTTAGACTTAGGTTAGTATAAGGACTGAACAAACTTAACTGAAACTTGAAAACATAGTATTGGGTGGAGGTGAGATGATAGTACGTTAGGAAAACCAATTCTAATAAGATCAAGTTCACTTGGTCTCTTTAGACTGGTGAAACTAGCCGAAGCTACCGATCCAAAATCCAAACTAGTTATACCAGAACTTTTTCAAAAATTAATTTTGAAAATGAAATTTCATTAAACGGCTTTGTCAAAGAAAGGGTTGATGATCCAATAAGGCTACGGCCAAAGAAGGCCTAGTGCCTCGCCAAGACCTGGAAGCCAATTTTTGAATTTCAAATTCAAATTACTTTTTGTAAAATTCAAATCTAACACAATTTTCAGTTAAGTATAGATTCAAACATCTCCTTTCAAAATAAATTGAAATGTTTTCAAAAATTAATTAAGATTTTCAAAATAAATCATGGTTTTCAAAAATTCTCTTATCAAAACCTGTCTCACAAAACCTATAAGGCTAACGTGATTGAGAACCCTAGATTTGGGTGAGACAGACTAGTCAGTGAAAATCAATTTAAGCTATTCCTAACTCTAATTGGATCCAAATCAATAAAACTCTTTATGCGTAGGAACATAAAGATTTGGACCAATGGATGTTGGATAGCGGTTGCTCCAGACATATGACTGGAGATAAATTGAAATTCACCAAACTCAAGCTCAAGAACCTAGGCTCAATAGCATTTGGCAACAATGCTACACTCAAGGTAATTGGGTCAGGTAATATTGAGCTTAAATCTAACTTCATTATTAAGAAAGTTCTTTTGGTTGAAAACTTCAATTTTAACCTGCTTAGCATAAGTCAGTTATGTGATACTGGTTATATAGTCACTTTTAACAATTCTGACTGCCTGATTAGAAATGTACAAGACTCAGAAACCATGCTTAAGGGCACTAGGAAAAATAATGTATACACTATAAACCTTCCCCTAGTACCCAAATGTATGTTAACTCAGGTAGAACAATCGAACCTCTGGCATAGGAGATTAGGTCATACCAATTTGAGAACTATCTCAAAAGTCACCCAACTTGGCCTAATTAAAGGTATATAATCTTTGGATCTACCAACACAAACTTCCTAAAAGAGTTTGTAAAGATAATGAAAAATGAATTCGAAATGAGCTTGGTTGGTGAGCTTACCTTTTTCCTAGGACTACAAATTAAACAAACTAGAGATGGAAACTACGTCCATCAATCCAAATATGCTAAAGAATTAATAAAGAAATTTAAAATGGATAACTCTAAAAGCATAAATACCCCCATGACAACTAATGTAAAAATAGATAGTGACCCTGATGGTAAGCCAGTAGACCTCAAACTGTATAGAAGTATGATAGGTAGTCTACTGTACCTTGCAGCCAGCAGACCTGACATTCTTTTTGCTGTAGGGATATGTGCTAGATACCAAACTTGTGCTAAGGAAACGCACTTAGCAGCCCTAAAAAGAATACTAAGATATGTAAAGGGCACCCTAAATGTAGGGATCTGGTATCCTAGAACCTCAACCTTTAATTTGTCTGGATACTCGGATTCTGACTATGCTGGTTGTAAATTAGATAGAAAGAGCACAAGTGGAAGCTGCCAACTATTAGGAAATAGTCTAGTAAGTTGGTGTAGCAGAAAATAATACTGTGTAGCTCTGTCCACAACTGAAGCTGAGTATGTAGCCTTAGGAGAGTGTGTAGCACAACTTTTATGGATGATGCACACTCTTAAGGACTTCCAGCTCAACTACACCCAAACTCAGGTATTTATTGACAATATAAGTTCAATCAATCTAACTAAGAACCCGATCCAACAAGTGTTATCAGAACAAAACATATAGAAGTTAAACATCACTTCGTAAGAGACTATGTAGCCAGGGGTGAGATAGTACTTAACCATATAGACTCAAAATCCAACTTAGCTGATATATTCACAAAACCATTACCTGAGTCTGAGTTCAGCTCACTAAGAAGGCAGTTAGGATTGTGCTCTGTAGAATAGATTAACTCTACTGTTGATTTTTTTTTGCTCTACTTGATTTAAAAATTAGTTTCTAAACATAGAATTTTGAAAAACTGTTTTACTTAATTTCAAAATCAGTTTGTTTTAAATCTTTTTTTCGACTTAGTTTTCTTTCAAAACTAGGGCTTTTTCGCAAATGGACTTAGCTTAGGCCCTAACCCTAGAATTGCATGCACCTATAGATTTAGAAGCCAGCATCTCACAAGCACTTTAGGGTACTTTTAGTTGATAACCTAGAAAGGGTTGAGATGCTTAGGTCTTTGCCTTAATTCAAGATGCTTTAAGTCAGTGCATCTGCAGTAATTGGGGCACTAAATACAACTTATACAGTAATCAAGTTAAGTGTCAAGTTTAGAAAATCTAACTTGAACAGAAACACTTAACTTGACTAACCCTAGCGAAAACTACTGCTTATAACAGTTAGTAAGTAGATAAATGGGTTAGACAGGTCCCTACAAGAGAAAATCAACTGATTTGGTCTAAGTTTTGGTTTAGTACAGCAAAATCATACGAATATTTTTCCTTTATGAAAGTCATTTCTTTTATGCAATTTAATTTCTGCAATATCTATCTGATTTTGATATATGGCAAACGGGGAGAGATAGGAAAGGAGAGAGTTCAAATTTTTCTCAAACTCTCAAAATTTTTCAAAAAGTTAGCTACTTTTCAAAGTTTTTCAAAACCTTTCTAGAAATACTTAAGTTTTTGTTTTAAGAAAATCCTACTAAGTACTTAAGTTCATTAAGTACTAAGTTTTTATAAGTATTTTCATAAGTACTTTAAGCTTAAGTTTTTCAAAACTTTTATAAGTACTTTAAGCTTAAGTTTTTCAAAACTTCCATAAGTACTTTAAGCTTAAGTTTTTCAAAACTTCCATAAATACTTTAAACTTAATTTACCAAGTACTTAAATTATCTCAAAATTTACCAAGTACTTAAATTGTTTCAAAGTTTACTAAGTGCTTAAGTTTTTCAAATCCTGCTAAGTACTTAACTTAAAGTTTTAAAAACTTTTGAGTACTTTAAAATTAAGGCTTCAAATTTGTGTTAAGTACTCTAAACTCATGCTTTCAAAAATTCCTCTATGAACCTTTTAAAACTTAAGTTATCAAAAGATTTCCAAAGTATCTAAACTTAAGTTTTCAAAGTGCAAAATCATTCTAAGTAAAGTTTTTAAACTTAGAACCCCACGACGTATTGAAAAATCTAGGGGGAGATTCCCTCCAGGGGGAGGGAACAAATTTTTATGTTTTTTTATTAAACTTAACTTTTTGAACTAGGGTTGTCATAAATCAAAAAGGGGGAGATTGTTGGTGCAGAAAGCACCAAAGTCAAACCTGTGTTTTGATAATGGCAACAGGGTTCAAAAGTTAAGTCTTACTTGTTATCTAACATGTCACTTGAGTGTGCAGAGTAAAAAGCCCTAGCGAAGGACTGCTAGGCACTGACGAAGGAATGCCAGAGTGAAAAGCCCTAGCGAAGGACTGCTAGGCACTGGCGAAGGAATGCCAGAGTAAAAATCCCTAGCGAAGGACTGCTAGGCACTGGCGAAGGAATGCCAGAGTAAAAAGCCCTAGCGAAGGAATGCTAGGCACCGGGCGAAGGACAGCTCGGCATCCAAGACCTGGCAAAGGACCGTCAGGCAAAAGTCCAACCAGAGGAACGGTTGGCATCAGGTACACTCTCCCGAGAGGAGTAGGTGAGGACGCGTTCCCCGTCGAGGGAACAGTAGGCGTCGGTTCGACCTAGGGTTCCATTTTGGAGACCCAAAGTCAGAACCAAGACAGCTAAGGCTGTATAATCTAATATTTTATTGGTTTATTGTGTTTTGGACTAACCCTGGATGCAGGACCGAAGGAACGTGTGTCTGCAGCTCAGAAAGCCTCAAAGGAATGAGGCAACAGCTGACCAGGGCGCCCGGAGTGTCCCGGGCGCCCCCAAGGTGAACACAAAACACAAGAAAGCAAGATGGGCTTCGACAGTTCAACTCCCGGGCGCCCCCGTGCTCCCGGGCGCCCCCGCTGCTCCCGAGCGCCCCCAACGCTCCGGGCGCCCCCAAGCGCAAGCATCGAAGCTCAACCCAGCGAAGCCGAGGGATAAGATTTGACCCGGTCAACCCGGGCGCCCCGAGCGCTCCGAGCGCCCCGAGCGCTCCGAGCGCCCCGAGCGCTCCGAGCGCCCCGAGCGCTCCGGGCGCCCCGGTCAAAGCTGATCCCGAAGTTGAAGGGATCAGACGCTGACCGAGACCGAGCCGGATCAACCGACATGTGGGGGGGTGCCCCCGACGTCCCGGGCGCCCCCAGGCCCTATATAAAGGGCCCTCGACCCCAAGCTTCGAACATCACTTTCAAACAACGCTTCTACGCTCTTCTACTCCAGTGCTCTGCTCCGAAAACTTCCCGACACGAGACTCAAGCGCCGACGACGTCCTCCTGCTCCGAAAATACCATCTACTCCGGACGTCGGTAACGAAGAGCTATTTTAGTTTACTGTACTGAATTCTGTAAAATCTTTTGTAAACTATTTTTGCGACATATAGAATTGCCCGCAGAAAACGGTCAACGACCTTGGGCCCTGGTGTAGGAGTCGACCTAGGCTCCGAACCAAGTAAAACCACCTGTGTCTGTGTGTTTTTAACTTTAATCTTCCGCTACGCATTCTCTCTTCAAATCTGAACAATTTCCGATATTCACCCCCCACCCTCTATCGGTTCTCTCGATCCAACATCCTTTTCAGTTCCAAGAAACTTTTTTCGCAGTTCTTCGTCCACTCGTACTTTTTATCCTTCCGGGTGAGAGCCGTTAGAGGAGCCGCAATTCTCGCGAAGTCCTCCACAAATTCCGATAATAGCCTGCCAGTCCGAGAAAGCTTCTGATTTCATTGGCGTTCTTTGGCCGGCTCCAGTTATTCACAGCTTCAATCTTGGTTGGGTCCACCATAACTCCGTCTTTTGAAATGATATGGCCCAAAAATCCCACTTGGTCGAGCCAGAACTCACATTTGGAAAACTTCGCATACAGTTGCTTTTCCCGAAGAATCTGTAATACTATCTTCAGGTGCTCGACATGCTCTTCCTGGGTCCTCGAATAAATAAGGATATCGTCGATGAAGACGATCATAAATTTGTCGAGAAAAGACGAGAATACCCGATTCATAAGGTCCATAAACATAGCAGGAGCATTTGTCACGCCGAAGGGCATAACCACAAATTCAAAATGCCCGTACCTTGTTCGGAAGGCCGTCTTCGGAATATCCTCCTGTTTTACTCTAACTTGATGATAACCAGACCTCAAATCAATTTTCGAGAAAACAGTGGCTCCCTGTAATTGGTCAAACAGGTCATCTATCCTCGGAAGGGGATACCTGTTCTTGATCGTTACATTGTTCAATGCTCGATAATCTATACACATCCGCACAGATCCGTCTTTCTTCTTCACAAATAGTACCGGAGCCCCTCAAGGGGAATGACTAGGGTGAATAAATCCCTTATCAAGCAACTCCTGTAATTGTTCTTGAAGCTCCTTCAATTCATCCGGCGCCATACGGTAGGGTGCCTTAGAGATCGGGTTGGTACCAGGTACCAATTCGATCTCGAATTCCACCTCTCTATCCGGAGCTAATCCTGGTAATTCATCTGGAAATACCTCTGGGTAATCGGATACAACCCTGACATCTTCCAGCTTCTAATTCTTCACTTGACTGGCGTCAACCACATATGCTAAAAACCCAGTATATCCTTTGTCTAACATCTTTTGTGCTTGAAGAATTGATAAGAATTTCCTGGTTCTTGCTCTTGGCTCTCCGATGAATTCAAACATAGAATCTGCCTCAGGTTGAAAGACCACCTTTCGTCTACGGCACTCGATAGAGGCACCGTATTTGTCCAGAAAATCCATTCCCATTATAACGTCATAATCTTTCATGTCGAGTACTATCAGATCACAGTAGAGTTCCCTTCCTGCGATCCCGACAAGCACCGCACGCAGTACGTGAGTGAATGTCATTATTTCTCCCGAAGGCAGGGTCGTTAAGAACTTGCAGTCTAACACTTGCGGAATCATATCTATCTTCTTGATATACGGTACAGAAATGAACGAATGTGTTGCCTCAGTATCAAATAATGCAGTAGCGTACTGACTAAAGATAAGTATCTGACCTGTAACAACTGTAGGAGCTCCCGCAGCATCCTCCCTGGTAACCGAGAAAACCCTGGCATTCGTCATAGTTGGTGGGGCTTCCAGCATCGGGGTACCTTCCAGCTCAGCTTGCATATAGTGTAGTTTCGCTGGGGCACCTTGATACTGGACGAGTTGTTGGGAAGGTGTCGGGTTCTTGGTAAGATAGTAGGCCGCCATATGCCCTTCCACTCCACAGGTGAAACACCGATTCGTACCTCTTCGGCATTCCCCGGGGTGCCTTTTTCCGCATGTTGCGCACAGGACAGGCTTGGCCTGTTTATTTGCTGGGCCTCCTTGAGGGTTGTTCCATTGCTTCCGTTTACCACTCTGGTCTCCCTTCCAGTTGTTATTAGCGCCCTGGGGTTTCTGCCCTCTTTCATTTAGCGCCTTCCTTTGTTGATTGATATTGTTTAGATAGTGCTCAGTGAGTAGGGCGCTACTAAACAACTCCTCGGCGATCTGCGGTCTGTTAACTCCGCTAGCCACGTTCAGGGCTATTTCGGGCCGCAACATTTTCAGCATAAGTCAGACCCTTTCTTTCTCGGTGCGGACCAGCTCGGGCATAGACGAGCCAGTCGATTAAATTTCTTCACCGCTTCATTGACCGAAAGGTCACCCAGTCGAAATTCCGTGAACTCATCGTAATGTTTGTTTGTGACACGAATGTTGAAGAATTCCTCGAAAAACTCCGACTCGAAGTCCGACCACGTCATCTGGTTCACCTGTCTTTTGGCCTTGACCCTTTCCCACCACGTTCTGGCATCTCCAGAAAGACAGAATGATGCACATTTGATCTTCTCATGCTCTGGCCAGTCCCACAGCTCCATTGTACTTTCCACTGTCTTGAACCAAGCTTGGGCGTCCCATGGTTCGCCAGCACCCGAAAAATTTTCCGGTTTCAGCCTCAACCACTGGATCAGATAAGCCTCTTGACGTGCTACAGTGGTCGAACCTGCCGGAGGGTTTTGCGTAACGGTGGGCGCAACGGGGATAGCGGTTTGGTTCACTGGTGGAGTAGTGGAATTCTCTTGCTGGTTCATCAAGGTATTAATGGTTTGCTGCTGCTCAGTAACTTGACGCTGGAGCTGAGTTACCAATTGCATCAGGTCAGGCGATGAAGTTGTCTCGTTAAGTCGGTTACTCTGTCTTCTAGCCATGCTTTTCTTCATCAAAGACAAGTATGGCCAATATTAGTGTTTTTTTCCTACCCCTATATCACTCTAAGGTATTTGATTCATAAAAGGAGATAGAAAAATATCGTTCATAGTTACATATCCTAAAGCAAAAATATATATCGTTCATAGTCACATATCCTAAAGTACTTTTCATTATAACCATTGTTCATATTTCCATAGTCTAGAATCATAGGTATCATCCATACTTGCATATTCTAGAGTCATCAGAGCACATCATAAAAGAGCATAAGGCATGCATAGAGGTACTTACTTGGAAGCGGCAGGAGGAGGGCTTGATGTGTGTGTAGTGAGATGGCAACTGCTCTGATACCAACCTGTAAGCCCGATTTTTTTTCCTAAAGCGGCGTTACGTTAACATACATAGGGGCATGTGCACATCATAAGGCAGCGAAATAATTTAAACTTACACATACATGCACCTATCTAGCCTTTCTAACCTAGTAACATGGAAACATGGCATATTAGCACATACTTGACATCATACTTAACATGGAAACATCATACTTAACGTCATGCCATAAGATCACATAAGTAGCAAGTGTAAGCGCATAAGTAACGAGTGTAAATTGTTCCTTGACAACACTACCATAATCTTAGCATAAGACTTGTAAATATATATCTTTCCTTGGCCAAGTCACTGTTGGATCGAGAAAGACCGATAGAGGGGGGGGTGAATATCGAAAAATGTTCGGATTTAAAAGAAAGAGTAAGTGCGCGGCGGAATAAAAACAAACAACGCAAACACCAAGGTTTTACTTGGTTCGGAGCCTGGGTCGACTCCTACTCCAAGGCCCACGGTCGTTGACCGTTTACTTTGGGCAATTCTATAATGCGCAAAACGGTTACAGAGTGAGATTACAAAATTACTGTAAATAGAAATATACACATTGTTTTACCAACTCCCGGTGTAGATCGAGTTTCGGTGCAGTGGAAGGTTGACGGCGCTTCGTTCTTGAGTCAGGAAGTTTCCGGAGCAGAGCGCGGTCGTCAGAGCGTTTGGATGCGTTGAATGAAAGCAGTGTGTTGACGAGGAGGGTCTAGGGCCCTTTTATAGTGCCTGGGGGCTCCCTGGTCGACAGGGGCGCCCCCCCCCCCACGTGGCAGCAGATCTGGTTGTAGCTCGGTCGCCGTCTGATCCCCTTATCCTCGGGATCCGGTTTGACCGGGGCGCCCGTAGGGCTCGGGGTGCCCGGTTTGACCGGTCAAAACCTCATCTCCTCAGCTTCGCAGGGATGCGCTTCGGCAGCTGGCAGTGGGGGCGCCCGAGACACGCGGGGCGCCCGCGACAAGCGGGGCGAAGCGCGTTGAGGTTCTTACAGACTTGGGTTGACCTTGGGGGCGCCCTGGTCGTCCGGGGCACCCTGCTCAGCTTCTGCCTCACTCCTTCGAGGCTCTCTGAGCTGCAGATACTCAGTCCTTCAATCCTGTATCCAGGGTTAGTCCAAATAACAATTATATTTTATACAGCCTTAGCTGTCTTGGTTCTGACTTTGGTCTCCAAAATGGAGCCCTAGGTCGAACCGACGCCTAATGTTCCCTCGGAGGGGAACGCGTCCTCACCTACTCCTCTCGGGAGAGTTTACCTGGTGCCAACCGGATCCTCCAGTTGGACTTTTGCCCGGCAGCCCTTCGCCAGGTCTTGAGTTTCGCCCAACAGCCTTTCGCCAGGACTTGGTTTTTGCCCAGCAGCCCTTCGCCAGGTCTTGAGTTTCGCCCAGCAGCCCTTCGCCAGGACTTGGTTTTTGCCCAGTAGCCCTTCGCCAGGACTTGGTTTCCTGACAGCCCTTCGTCAGGTGCCTAGCAGCCCTTCGCTAGGACTTGTTTTCCTGGCAGCCCTTCGTCAGGTGCCTAGCAGCCCTTCGCTAGGATTTGGTTTCCTGCATACTCAAGCAGCATTGTTAGATACCAAACAACCCTTAACTTTGAATCCTTTGCCAATATCAAAACAAGGTTCGATCTAGTGCTTCCGGCACCAACAATCTCCCCCTTTTTGATTATGGCAACACAATTCAAAGTTAAGGAAAAAGATAGCAGTTTAAGCATAAAGGTTAAGACTAATAAAACATATCAATTCGTAACAGTCTAAACCCAAATGTAATTTGAACAGTGAAAAGAGAGAGAGAAAAATTTCTCATGTTCATTCTCCCCCTGAATAATTAACTTAACTCTTAACTTTGACCTTTCCTCCCCCTTTGACATATATCAAAAACAAGCATGGTTGAACAAGGTATCTAACAGGGATTTATGAGTTTTTCTAAGTGCTTTATGTTTTTGACAAAGTATTTTTTAAGAATCGAGTAAAAGCATTTTCAAAACTTTTTACTCTTAGATAATTTACCATTATGAAAAAAATTTCAGGCTTAAAAAAAATTTACAACTTTTTATAAGGCAGAAAAAATTTACTTAGGCAAAATTTCCAAGTTTCCAAAAAAAAATTTAACTTTTAGAAAAGGAAACTTTACTTAGAAAATTTTTCAAGAAATTTTTCACGCTTAGAAAATTTTCAAGAAAAGGATTTTTCAGGCTTAACAAGTTTTTAAACTTTGGAGCAAGTACTTTTTAGAAGAATTTGAAACTTAAGTGTCAAGTACTTGATTGAGAAAATTAAGTAAAAAAATACCCGTTAAATACTTAAGTACTTAAAAGAAATTGTGTTTTGAAATATGTTTTGAAAGAAGTTTTGAGAATAAATTATGTATCAGAGCTTATGAGTTTTGAAAACATAAAAATACTTGGTATAAGTCTTAAAAGCATAGCAAAAGCTTAAATTTCCAGATTAAGTCCATTTTGAAGAGTATTATGCAAAAAAATATTTTGTATTTGAAAAAAAAATTCGAAAAAGAGTTTTGAAAAGATTTTTCAAGTACTTTTGAGATAAATTATGATTTGAAATACCTACGTACTTTTAGAAAAGTATTAGTTTTTTTTTTAAAACAAAATATTTCACTTGACTAGATTTCTTTTCCAGTCTGACACAATCCTAGGAAACCTTGTTAACCACAAGGACATTTCCTAAGTGTCCTGGAAATTTTCAACCTCAAGTAAATTTTTAAAAAAATATGATAGTACTTAAAAATATATGCTAAAAAGTGTGTGAACTTTTGAAGGTTCAATGTTTTACTTAACTTGGTTCATTTTCCAGTCTGACACCATCCTAGGAAACCTTGTTGACTACAAGGACATTTCCTAAGTGTCCTGGAAATTTTCCAACCTAAGTAAATGTTATTTCGAAAACAATTTCATAAGTCACACAAATTCTAACAAATAGTATTTTGAAAAACTTAGATTTTTGCAAGAGTTTGAAATAAAGCATGTTATTAAATAATTCCTTTAATTTTGACCTCCCCCTAAACTTGACTCAGTCCTGGGAAGCTTGTTGACCACAAGTACTCTTCCTTTGAGTCTTAAGGTTTGAGTCATATTAGAAAGAACTGTTTAACAAAGACATAAGTAAAAAGAAACTTTTTTTGAAATTTTTCTTTTGACTTAGACTCCCCCTTAATTTGACACATCCTAGGAGTCCTTGAAGATCATGAAGTGGACCTTTCCTCTGTGTCTTTAGGGTTTGTCAAGATCAAAAGAAGCACTTTTGAACAATCTTCTGAGTATGATAACTTTCAAGGAGATAAATTTTTGAAAACTCAATTTGGAATAATAACACAGTTTTAAAAAATTTGAAATGATAATAATTTTTCCAAAGCGATAGTAATATATTAAGGTTTTTGAATCAACTTTTGAAAGCCTTATTTTGAGATGAAAATAAGTTTTAAAGCATAAGAATTTTGAGAAATCTAAAAAACATTAAGAAGAACTCCCCCTGTATCCGACATAGACTGACTTTATCTAAGACCTTAGTGTTGACTAGGTTTGACCATGTTTGACTCAGTTGACTAAGGTTTGACTATGTTAATCATGGTTTGACTATGTTGGAATTATCCTCTGAATTAAAACACAACATAAAAGAAATTTTAATTTGAACTTAATTTTCCTGTCTCACCCAATCTAGGGTTTTCAAACAGTTAGCCTTAAAAGTTCTTGTGAGACAGGTTTGAAGGTAAAAATTAATTTTGAAAAGGAATTTTCATTTATTTTGAAAAAAGTTATTTAATTTTGAAAACAGATTAAGTGTTTTTCAAAAAGAGAGTAAGTTTGAAAAATAGAAGTTTTTGAAATCAGGTTAGAATCTTTAATTATTTGAAATTTGAGTTAGATTCGAATTTGACAAAAGATAATTTGAATTTGAATTTCAGAAATTGGCTTCCAGGTCTTGGCGAGGCACTAGGCCTTCTTTGGCCGTAGCCTTATGGGATCATCCACCCTTTCCTTGACAAAGCCTTTTAATAAAATTTCATTTTCAAATTAAATTAGGTCATTTTCTGGTCTAACTAGCTTGGGTCTTGGATCGGTAGCTTCGGCTGGTTTCACCAGTCTAAACAGACCAAGTGGACTTGATCTTATTAGAGTTGGTTTCCCCAACGTACTATCATCTCACCTCCTCCCAATACTATGTTTTCAAATTTCAAGTAATTGGTTAAGTCCTTAAGCTAACTAAACCTAAGTCTAAGCATAGTAAATTGCAGAAATTAAATAAACAATCAATCAATCAAACATGCAATTTAATAAAAAATTATTTAAGTCACTTCAAAATGGTAATAATATTCTAGATTTTCGCAATAAGCAATGTTATGAATTACATTTTCATATGAATTAATCATGTTGTTCATAGTAAATAATGGATTATTAAATACTGTAAATTTACCATTTGATTCCCTTTTGGAGGTCTCCCCCTTGATTTTAGCCATCTTCCCTTTGCTTGATTGTTTCCTCAGTATTTTGTAGTGGTCGCGAGCTAACCGGACAAGTTTCCGAGGATACCTTTCTTTGTCGTCAGATTCTGAGTCTGAGTTGGACTCAGGTTCTAGTTGAGGCCTCTTTTGCAGTTCTCTTGGAGTTTTCCCTGCAATAAAACTTATACCTTTCTCGACCATTATAGTATCTATTTGATTATTCAATTCTAATTTAGAAAAAGATTCAAAATTAGTTACCGTCTTAGTCAGTTCGTCGTCTGATTCTACTGGTTCGATTTCGATTCTGGATTCGAGTTCAGATTCTGATTCGGCCATCTGTGCTTGGACATCAAGTACCTCAATGTCGGATCTCTCTTCGTGTAGGTTGATTAGTTTTTCCCACATTTCTTTAGTACAGTTGAAGGATCCAACTAGCTTGAGTTGTTCGTTAGTTAGACCGCATTGAAGAATTGCAGTTGCTCTTGCATCAGTCTCAATTTGGTTGAGGGTTGGTTCATCCAGTTTGTCCCATGCAATTGATAGTCCATCTTCTGTAGGGAGGTGGAACCCTGTTTGAATTATCAACCAGAGATCTAGATTGTCCTTCAGGTGGGATTCCATTAGACTTTTCCAGGTTCTGAAGTTCTCGCCAGAGAATAGAGGCGGACGAACACTGTTCTATTCTTGATTGGCCATTAAGGATAAATCTTGCACACAAGGAAAATAAATAGAGATGTACCAAGACTTGGTCTTGGATTAGTAGTACGGGAGAGAGAGAAAAACAAGCTCAAAAGGTGTTTGCACGAATTTTGAGGTAAAATAATAAAAAAAATTTTGAAAATGTTGACCTTAACAATTTTGATTAATGAAGAAAAGGTTAAAAAAAATTTCTCGAATTAAGATAGCACGAATTTCGAGAAAAAATATTAAAATAATAAAAAAAAAATTTACGACAAGTTTTCACAAATTGATTCTTTTATCAATTCTGACTTATGGTGAGAAAATGAGAATTCAGAATTGAAAAAGGCGTAAGGATATTTTAAATACACTCACAGATATTATTTATTTGAAAAATAAACGAAAAAAAAATCCGAAAAAAAATTTCAAAGTGGTGGTTGCACCAACTTTGAATAACCCTGCTCTGATACCATTTGTTGGATCGAGAAATGCGAGAGAGGGGGGGGGGTGAATGTCGCAAATCGTTCGGATTTAAAAAGAGTAAGTGCGCAGCGGAAATAAGACACAAAAACAATGCTAATAAGGTCGTTTTATTTGGTTCGGAGCCTGTGTCGACTCCTACTCCAAGGCCCACGGTCATTGACCGTTTTCTGCGGGCAATTCTATACGTTCGAGAAAGTTTACAATAAAAAGTATTACAGAATCAGAGTAGTAAACATAATCAAGCTCTTCGTTACCGACGTCCGGTGTAGATCGAAGTGTTGGAGCAGCAGGACGTCGTCAGCTCGAGTTGGAAGAGTTCGGGAGCGTGTCGTGGAAGCAGAAGAGCGTGGAAGCGTCGCAGTAATTGATGCTCTGAAGAAGGAGGTCGAGGGCCCTTTATATAGGGCCTAGGGGCGCCCTGGTCGACGGGGGCGCCCCCCACGTGGCAGCAGATCCGGTTATAGCTCGGTCGCCGTCTGATCCCATTATCCTCGGGATCCAGTTTGACCGGGGCGCCCGGAGGACTCGGGGCGCCCGGATTGACCGGTCAAAGCCTCATCTCTTCGGCTTCGCAGGGATGCGCTTCGGCAGCTGGCAGTGGGGGCGCCCGAGACACGCGGGGCGCCCGCGACAAGCGGGGCGAAGCGCGTCGAGGTTGTTACAGACTTGGGTTGACCTTGGGGGCGCCCTGGTCGTCCGGGGCGCCCTGCTCAGCTTCTGCCTCACTCCTTCGAGGCTCTCTGAGCTGCAGATACTCAGTCCTTCGATCCTGCATCCAGGGTTAGTCCAAATAACAATTATATTTTATACAGCCTTAGCTGTCTTGGTTCTGACTTTGGTCTCCAAAATGGAGCCCTAGGTCGAACCGACGCCTAATGTTCCCTCAAGGGGAACGCGTCCTCACCTACTCCTCTCGGGAGAATTTACCTGGTGCCAACCGGTTCCTCCAGTTGGACTTTTGCCCGGCAGCCCTTCGCCAGGTCTTGAGTACCAAGCAGCCCTTCGCTTGGTGCCTAGCAGCCCTTCGCTAGGTCTTTTCTTCTGGCAGCCCTTTGCCAGAGCCTAGCATTCCTTCGCTAGGGTTTGTCCATTCTAGCAGTCCTTCGCCAAAGCCTAGCAGTCCTTCGCTAGGGCTTTTCTTCTGGCAGCCCTTCGCCAGTGCCTAGCATTCCTTCGCTAGGGCTTGTCCATTCTGGCAGTCCTTCGCCAGAGCCTAGCAGTCCTTCGCTAGGGCTTTTCTTCTGGCTGGCATTCCTTTGCCAGTGCCTAGCAACCCTTCGCTAGGACTTTGTTTCTGCACACTCAAGTAACAACATTAGATCACAAACAACCCTTAACTTTGAATCCTTTGTCAATATCAAAACAAGGTTTGATCTGGTGCTTCCTGCACCAACATAACTAAGTGTCTTAAGGAACTTTAGTGTTGTTCTACGAGGCTTGTATCTAATTGAGTGAGTCAAACAATTTTCAAAGGATATAATTTTTGAAAACATATAATATATATATATTCAATCAGACAAGCATGAATTCCATAAAAACATTATTATGTTGAAGCGCTATTTTGAAAATATATTTTTAGGAAAATATTCTAACAATTTTGAAAAACAATTTTGAAAAATATTTTTCAATTCATTAGTCCTTAACATCTCACCCATTTTAAGTGTATCAATACAACAAGCATGGTTGCCTTATAGGTGTATTGTGAGATGCTCGAATCATTTTTATTAATTTATTATTAACTCTAAGATTTAATTGAAGCTTGTGTTAGATTTGAATTTGACAAGAAGTAACTTGAATTTGAATTTCAAAAATTGGCTTCCAGGTCTTGGCGAGGCACTAGGCCTTCTTTGGCCGTAGCCTTATTGGATCATCAACCCTTTCCTTGACAAAACCTTTTAATGAAATTTCATTTTCAAAATTACTTTTTGAAAAATTCTGGTCTAACTAGTTTGGGTCTTGGATCGGTGGCTTCGGCTAGTTTCACCAGTCTAAAGAGACCAAGTATACTTGATCTTATTAGAAAAATACACTCACAGATATTATTTATTTGAAAAATAAACGAAAAAAAAAATCCAAAAAAAAAAATTTCAAAGTGGTGGTTGCACCAACTTTGAATAACCCCGCTCTGATACCACTTGTTGGATCGAGAAAGACCGATAGAGGGGGGGGTGAATATCGGAAAATGTTCGGATTTAAAAGAAAGAGTAAGTGCGCGGCGGAATAAAAACAAACAACGCAAACACCAAGGTTTTACTTGGTTCGGAGCCTGGGTCGACTCCTACTCCAAGGCCCACGGTCGTTGACCGTTTACTTTGGGCAATTCTATAGTGCGCAAAACGGTTATAGAGTGAGATTACAAAATTACTGTAAATAGAAATATACACTTTGTTTTACCAACTCCCGGTGTAGATCGAGTTTCGGTGCAGTGGGAGGTTGACGGCGCTTCGTTCTTGAGTCGGGAAGTTTCCGGAGCAGAGCGCGGTCGTCAGAGCGTTTGGATGCGTTGAATGAAAGCAGTGTGTTGAAGAGGAGGGTCTAGGGCACTTTTTATAGTGCCTGGGGGTGCCCTGGTCGACGGGGGCGCCCCCCCACGTGGCAGCAGATCCGGTTGTAGCTCAGTCGCCGTCTGATCCCCTTATCCTCGGGATCCGGTTTGATCGGGGCGCCCGTAGGGCTCGGGGCGCCCAGTTTGATCGGTCAAAACCTCATCTCCTCAGCTTCGCTGGGATGCACTTCGGCAGCTGGCAGTGGGGGCGCCCGAGACACGCGGGGCGCCCGCGACAAGCGGGGCGAAGCGCGTTGAGGTTCTTACAGACTTGGGTTGACCTTGGGGGCGCCCTGGTCATCCGGGGCGCCCTGCTCAGCTTCTGCCCCACTCCTTCGAGGCTCTCTGAGCTGCAGATACTCAGTCCTTCTATCCTGCATCCAGGGTTAGTCCAAATAACAATTATATTTTATACAGCCTTAGCTGTCTTGGTTCTGACTTTGGTCTCCAAAATGGAGCCCTAGGTCGAACCGACGCCTAATGTTCCCTCGGAGGGGAACGCGTCCTCACCTACTCCTCTCGGGAGAGTTTACCTGGTGCCAACCGGATCCTCCAGTTGGACTTTTGCCCGGTAGCCCTTCGCCAGGTCTTGAGTTTCGCCCAGCAGCCCTTCGCCAGGACTTGGTTTTTGCCCAGCAGCCCTTCGCCAGGTCTTGAGTTTCGCCCAGCAGCCCTTCGCCAGGACTTGGTTTTTGCCCAGCAGCCATTAGCCAGGACTTGGTTTCCTGACAGCCCTTCGTCAGGTGCCTAGCAGCCCTTCGCTAGGACTTGTTTTCCTGGCAGCCCTTCGTCAGGTGCCTAGCAGCCCTTCGCTAGGACTTGGTTTCCTGCATACTCAAGCAGCATTGTTAGATACCAAACAACCCTTAACTTTGAATCCTTTGCCAATATCAAAATAAGGTTCGATCTGGTGCTTCCTGCACCAACAGTCACTATCACACACATACTCTTGTCCCTCCTGCTGCTTCCCTTATTGTCCCCTTGCTTGATCTGCGGTATAAGGAAATAAGACTATAAGCACATAGGCTTAGTAAGACTCTTTCCTACTCACTAAAACCATTCATCAAAGTAATCATAAGCACATAAAACATGAACATAACTTGGTGCTTCGCATAGGACATAAGCATCTAACATCACTTAGCATGACATAGTTCTTGCATAGTACATGAACATAAAATACACTTAACATAGTATGAGACATGGCATCAACATAAATATAAATATACTTATCATAACATGATACATGGCATAACCATAAACATAAATCTATTTAACATGGCATGATACATGACATAAACTGAAACATAAATCTACTTAACATGGCATAATACATGGCATAAACTTAAACAAAAATCTACTTAACATGGCATAATACATTGCATAAACTTAAACATAAGTCTACTTAGCATGGCATAATACATGACATAAACTTAAACATAAGTCTACTTAGCATGGCATAATACATGGCATAAACTTAAACATAAATCTACTTAGCATGGCATAATACATGACATAAACTTAAACATAAGTCTACTTAGCATGGCATAATACATGACATGAACTTAAACATAAATCTACTTGACATGACATGATTTCTAACATAGCATATGGGCATCTTATTAACATAAACATAAAATGTTTCCTATCATACATAATTCTTAACATGCACCATAAGCATAAAACATTACCATCCTGGCATAATGCATAACATGAATGAATGCATGAGTCAAATGCATATATATAAGGATGCTTAACTTTTAAAATCATACTTTTCAATACTTTAAACATAATCATAACATCATTGGGGTCCCCGGCTTGTACCACATACATACATCATAAGCGTGCATCCCTAAGTAAATACGAGGTAGCGAGCCCCGACCTACTAGGGTAAGGACAGCATAGTCGGTAGTCCCAGAACCGGGGCGTTCTTAAGGTGCTCATCCCTGTTGCACAGCTTCGGTAGTGCCAGAACCGTGGGCAGCATAGTCGGTAGTCCAAAATCGGGGTGTTCTTAAGGTGCCCATCCCTTGGACCCATTCTTCGGTCCGGTACAAGCCCATTCATAAAGTAAAATAATTTCACATGCTTCATTATTCATGGGGCATTCATAGCATATTTAAACATAGAATAACCTTGTTACATGAAGCATGACATAAATCATACTTGACCTTTCATCGTTCATACTTAATGCATAGCATCATGATGCCCTAAGGCATAAGCATTAGCTTCATTCATAAACATGGCATGCTTACATAAACATCATTCTTGTTCATAGTGCTTGCATAATCATGGTACATAAGGTAAGCATTGCATTGTATTCATAGAACATGACATGTTTACATAGACCATCATCCTAATTCATGGAGCTTGCATGATCATGATACATAAAGTAAGCATTGCATTATAGTCATAGAACATGACATATTTACATAAACCATTCTCCTAATTCATAGAACTTGAATGATCATGATACATAAGATAAACATTGCATTGCAAACATAAGTATAGTATCTATCACAAGCATGCATGGTAGGACTCCTATAAACATGCTACGTACCACTTAAGTGCATGGCATAGAACATAAGACATTCATAAATAAACCCTATTAAACATGGCATCTAACATAAACATATCGAACATGAACTATAACACCTAAGGTTAGGGTTAAAGGTAACATAATTCCTACCACATGCTTGAACCTATATATCATAACAAGCCATTAACCATCATTCTTGAAACCCTAACTCCTCCTAGACCCTAATCATATTGCTTGGCCAAAACTTGTAAGGAGGGGTTCTATCATTCAATTGACATATAAGGTAGCATGAGATAAGGAAAAGACCATACATTACTTATAAAGCCATAGGAAGCTATTAGGGCTCATGTTTAGGGTTAACCCTAACTCCTAGCCCTTCTTCATGGGGTTGGCCGAAACATACAAGGGCCATGGGTGCATGAATAAATTCATAAAATTTCCAATTAATCATCTAACACCTTCCATACCATACCATAGGAGCCATTGGAACCCTTACTTGAGATAAGCCCTAACTCTTTGCCCTAGGACCCTTCTTGGCCGAAACTTTTAGGGTCACAAGGCCTTGTGAAAATTCACATAGATCACCTTCAACCTCCCCTTGTATCATGAGGATACACAAGGTACATACTTGAAGGGGTTAGGTCCAAATCTAACCATGGAATCATAGTGAAGGTCCAAAACCCTAAAGGGTCTTAGGGTACCCTAAAAATTTCCCAAAATTATATTTTATTCTATAATCATCATGAGAACACATTAGAAAGCATGAGTGAGGTTGTTAACATCACCTAGGACCCAAAACCCATGGTGGCCGAAAGTTTAGGATTAGGGTTCATGGTTTCTTTTCAACATAAAATCCCAAACAAAACTTTCATATCATGATAACTTCAAGGAGAACTATTATACCACAGGTGAGGGAGTCTTACCTTGGTTGATCTTGGTTATAGACCTTAGATTTGAGAGAAGGGTGAAGACCTTGTTGCCTTTTGACCACCTCTAGCCTTTGTAGCCTTGGGGAAAACCCTTAGATCTTGAAGGTGAGGCTTCCTTGTGGAGCTTTTCCAAAGGGAAAATCCCCCCTTGGGGTTTCGGCTAGGATAAGGAGGAGGGAGAAGGGTGGACTTGGTGGAAGAAGAAAAGTAACCCCCATGCCACCTCTTTATACCACATTAAGGAGGCAAGTGAAGAGTCATGGTGTCTCTTCCCTTCATGACTCTTCATTTTCCCCTAAGCCTTAACCAAAATCCACTTCATCCTCTACTAGCACTCCCTTGCTAGCTGAATTGGTTAGTACATGCATGGTGGTAGACTAGGTCCAAGTTCAATCCTTGGTGCATGCACCTATTTTTTTATTTTATTTTCCATTATTTCCGAAAATTCTCCTAAAATTCACCCATAATCATGCTAATATTCCCAATTAAAATCTATTTATATTTATATTAAATTTTCCCCAAAATCTACCAATAACCATGGTACTAAAAAGCCCATATAAGGCTCATTAGTACTTAGTTTTCTCAATTTAAATGAGAAAATCATGGATTTCTAGGCTAAGATTCGTATTAATATTTCTAGGTCCCTCGGAAAATTATCTAGACATGCTCATTATTTTAAAGAAAATATTAAGAGAATTTTCTGGGTCGTTACACTTTCAGGCACCAGCAAATGCTACTGCACATCATGAGGATCCCGCTGCTGCTGCTGACTATGACTATGAGCCCGAGCCAGATCTGCGCTGGCAGATTTCAGAGCTTGATCGGACCATTCTGAAGGATCGTCTAGGCATGCTAGAGGGGAGGGGGTGAATAGCACTTTTTCGGATTGGATCTCTACAAATTCGTTAGCGCAGTGGAAATAATATGAAAATGAAAATAAGTACAATGCTAACACTTATCGTTTACTTGGTATCCACCCAGATGGGTGACTAGTCCAAGGATCCACGCCGCGAGCACCACTTTTAACTATCGAAAACTCTCCTTGAGGTGGAGAAACTTTTATAGTCAATTTTCCTCTTTTCAGAATACAGTAGAATACAAGAGAGGAAGTGGAAAATACTCTTCAGACGAGCAGCACTTCGACATTGTACGGAACTGTATCGTGCACGTGCAAAAAGGTGCTCCTTTTATAGGTGAACAGGACAGACTCGCAGTCTGTCCAGCCCCGCACCAGTCGACTGCCCTAAGGGCAGTCGACTGGTCTAGCATTAATTGCTAGCCAATGGCTAGTTTTCGGGGTATACCAGTTGACTGCCCAACTGCCAGTCGACTAGTCCGAGGCTACAAACTTTCTGTGAGTTGTGGCAGTCGACTGCCCTGCCTCACAGCTCAGCTCCAGCCACTCCGGACCTTCTCCTTCGCGTGTGCCTTCAGGTCTGCTCCCTTGGCTCGCCCCTTGAAGTCCTCTTCCTCAGGCTATCATCCCTTGGATGCACACGCAAGCCTTCACTTGGCTTGCCTCCATGCCACCCTTCACGTGTGCCCTTGAAGTCCACTTCCCAGCTTGCCCTTGGAGCTCTCCTCCCTCGGCTCTCATCCCTCAGATATGTCCACCATGTGTGATTCTCCAAGTCCTGCAAACTCAATCACACACATCAAATATAATATAACACTCTAACCTTAAACATATTTACATACACGCATCAAAACCATGATCTTCCAATCATTTAAGGGTCGATTGCCTCAACACATTCTATCGCAGACTGACTTCGGTGGAGTCCGATGTCTCGGGGGTCCGTACTCTGCAGCAGACTTGGTATGACGAGTGGCGTCGGCACACATTTCCTGGAGATGCGCCCTCTGGTATTGCTGCACCAGGGTCCTTTGTTCCTGATGATGCCACGATGGATGACCCTATGCATGATGACCCCCCCCCCCACCGCCGATGGTTGATGTATTCTGCTTCTACCCGTGACTATTTTGATTGCCTGCATTGTATGACTCTATGGCAAGATGCCTATGATGTGACTTTGATGGTTTTTGAACTGTATTTGCCTTGATTTTGATGTGCTATGATGCATCTGCTACTATGCCTGCTTTTTATATATTTGACTTACTCTATTCTGCTTGTTCATAAAAGTGCTATCGTTATGCATGCCTCACTATGCGTTGCTATGATTATGCTTATGACGCCATGTTCATATGATACATATGATTGCTTTGCCATGCTTTATATTTATCATATGTTCTCATAAGTTCTTCAAAATTATATCAAATCTTTTGTTATTTTGGGATACTCCTAGGGTTGAGGGGGAGTATGTTTAAACATAACAACCCGTCTACACCCTTTTCAGTGTTTGACAAAGGGGGAGAGTGAGGTTGGTTAAGTTTAGGATGATTATGAGTTTAATGGTTGTAGGGGAGGATCCTGATTCTCCTACAATTCTGAGATTTGAGACTATTGGATTCAAATCCCTAAACTTAAAATCGGATTGTCAAACAACAAAAAGGGGGAGATTGTTGATGCAGTCTGACCCTGATTATTATTTTGGTGTTGACACCGATTTTAGTTTAGGTTGATGAGATGATTGGGATTAAAGTTCTAGTCGTGGACTAGGCATACCTAGTGGGACTAGGTTGGGTAAAATCCTAGCCTGGAGGGCTAGGTGTTGAAAAGTCCTAACCTGGAGGGTTAGGTGTGAAAAAATCTCGGCTTGGAGGGCCAGGTCCTAGCTTGGAGGGTTAGGTTGGATGAAATCCTAGCTTGGAGGGCTAGGTTGGAGTCCCTGGATCGGTCTGGTGACCGATCAGGGAAGTTGGCAGGATGTTCCATCGTGGATCGGTCTGGTGACCGATCCAGCGATGACTGACCGGTCTGGTGACCGATCAGGGAACACACAGTGAGCCTGGGAACCTACTGCCCGGCTCCTGATCGGTCCGGTGACCGATCAGGGAGCAGGCAGTTCACTCATTGCTTGGCTCCTGATCGGTTTGGTGATCGATCAGGGAGCACACAGTGAGTTGAGTTCCCCTGCTGCTCTGCTCCCGATCGGTCTGGTGACCGATCAGGGAGCTTCCAGTAGATTTTGGGAACCTAACTGATCTGCTCCTAATTGGTCTGGTGACCGATTTGGAACACTGTTCAGACCGTTCTGGTGAACGATCAAGCATCGCGGACTCCGTCTTACAACCGATAAAGATGGAGCCTGATCGGTCAAGGAGCTACCTGATCGGTCTAGTGACCGATCAGGTCACAGCCTGATCAGTCTGGTGACCGATCAGGCCTGTGTAGCCGCGAAAGATGAGAGTCCCAGCAAAGATGTGGATCAGTCTGGTGACCGATCCACGAGCCCTGGATCGGTCCGGTGACCGATCACTTTAATTCAAAATGCACTGTCAGACGCTCTGATCACGTCTGAACACATCTGATTCTCTGTGCTTAATCTCTGATACTTGATTCTCTTCTTGATATGCTGTGCTAATGCTCTGATTGAGTGTGCAGGTGATAGGGATGGATTCAAACACTCAAGGAGAGTCAATGGAAGCCTTTCCTTGGAGCAGGTTTATCCATTTGCCATCTCAGGTTGCAACGGCCGGAGCTGCTGACTGGAGCTTGGCTGAGGGAAGCTTAGGGAGTCCAGGGAGAGCTCAGTGGTAGCTGGCTGTGGCAGGTGAGCAGCTGGAGGCTGCAGTGAGGTGGTGACCTGGAGATTGGTGAGCTGAGACTTAAGAGCTTCATGGCAAACAAGTCTCAGCAACGTGACAGCTTGTGTTCTTGCGACATCTTGTGTTCTGCTCTTGCGACAACTCTGTTCCATCATCTTGAGCAAGCAACTGTGACTCTTGAAGCAACCTTCTGTTACTTGGGTACTTGGGAGAAGAGAAACAAGAAGCTTGAGTCCATCAGCGAGAAGACACGAAGAGGAGAGTCTTGCGTGAGATCTGCGCTGGGTGGAGCTCGGAGAAGTTTGCTTGTGTTCTTGTGGTTCCAAGTGCTAAGTAAGATCCTTCTTGTGTTTCCTGTACTTTATACTTCATCATCTTGAAACGCTGTGGAGAGGTTACTCCACCGATAAGGAGGTTGTTTTCTCTCCAGATTTTTCGGGGCTTGATCTGCCGACAATCAAGGGACCGCCACCTTAAGGGCACGCCAAGGAGTAGGGGCAAGTTATCCCCGAACCTTGTATATCCTCTTGTTAGCGTTCTTGTTTGTGCTTAGCTTAGGGTGTAATATCTGAAATACTCTGTTTTGTGTTATTTGCTTCCCCTGCTACTAAACGTTTAAGTGCAGAAAATCGATAAGTGATAAAGTTCAAGTGTCTGGCTACATTCACCCCCCCCCCCCTCTCTATCCATCCATGTTCCAACACTTGTGGGTGGAGAAACCTCGCCACAATCCCGGACACACTTCTAAGCAACTAAGACTACTAATGAGCTCTAACCAAGCTCATTTCATCAAATGCTCTCAGCCAAAATCGAGCTCCTTTAAATAGGTCTCTTGGATAAAAATCCCGCTATCGACTGCCCCCAGGCCAGTCGATTGGTCCCAGCCAAACAACATCCCAACGGCTAGCTATAACGGCTAGTTTTTGGGTTTACCAGTCGACTGGTCGTAGACCAGTCGACTGATGTCTCGGTGAGTTTGAGTTTCCCTGCTGGCAATCGACTGATCTATTCCCAGTCGACTGCCCAACTTACAATCTCACTCTCCCTCACTCCGAAGACCCTCCTTCACGTATGCCATCAAGTCCACACCCTTGGCTCGCCCTTTGAAGTCCTCTTCCACCGGCTATCGTCCCTTGGATGTGCACGCAAGCCCTCGACTTGCCTCCATGCCACCCTTCAAGTGTGCTCTTTGAAGTTCACTTCCTCTGGCTTGCCCTTAGAGCCCTCTTCCCTCGGCTCTCATCCCTCGGATGTGTCCTCCATGTGTGACCTACCAAGTCCTGCAAACTCAATCACACATATCAAATCACAAGGATACACCTAACTTAAACCCTTTGCCCAAACATCAAAATACATGGTCACTCCGGACCATAGATTGCCCCAATAAGGTTTGGTGTACAAACCTAAAACCAAGAATGATGGTCCATCTTGAGTTCCATATAGGTATAGAACTCAATCTAGATTTAGGGGTCAAGTCAAGGAAACAAGGAAAGCCATCCCTAGTGTTGGTCAAGACAAGACTAACATGACTAAGGCTTTAGAAAAGTCTAGAAAAGTCATTAGGAAGGTATCAAGGGAAGTTATCCCTAATGAATACCTAGAACACCCAAGGAGCACCAATAGGTTTTGGGTTCCTAAAAGTGTGTTCGCCACACCCTAGATAGGCCTAGGGAGTGTCAACTCAAATTGGACGGGTAATTAACCCAACCTTTATGAAGTTGACACATTGGGGCATTTTCAAGGAGTTACTACCCTTGAAAATGAAGGAGTCATTTGTTTACTTTAGGAGGAGTAAAATTGTGCCAAACTATATTTTTGAGAAATTGAACTATCTAAAGTTGGCACAACTAGGTTAAAATCCAAAGATATGCCAAGTTGGGGAGTTTTAGCATTGTCTTGGAAATTAGGGGCAAAATTAGGATTATCAATAGCTTAGTGATGAGTTATTGATACTTAGATAGGAAATCTAGGTATTTTCTTTTGTGCTACTATGTCATGCGTTGTATGCCCTATCACATGCCATGACATCATTGTAGGATCGTTTGTGTCCGCTAGAGAGGGGGTGAATAGCGTTTCTTTGACTTATTCTTCCTACATTGTTAGTATGCGCAGCGGAAACAATAATAATAAACAATAACAACGTAGAAATCACTACTAACAAACCTATTTACTTGGTATCCACCCCGGCCGGGTGACTAATCCAAGAATCCGTCAGTGGATCACTCCCCGGATAACCTCCGGCTTGCTCTAGTCGCTCTTTGTGAGTGGAGAAACCTCACCACAACACCTTTGACAACCTTGAGCCCAAAGACTACCAACTTGCCTTTAACCAAGACAAGTTTCGTTAAGAAACTCAGCCACCACGAAGTCCTCTTTAAATAGGACTCGGGGTTGATTTCTCGCTACCAGTCGACTGACCCCAGGGCAGTTGACTGGTGGGGGCAGTCGACTGGTGCCAGCCAAATTCGACCATTGACACCCCCAACGTTCGAATTTGCCAGCTCACCAGCCACCTACCAGTCGACTGCCCCCAGGGCTGAGACCTTTCTGTGAGTTCCATCAGTCGACTGCCCCCAAGCCAGTCGACTGGTCTACTCACTCACCTAAGGTTGCCCATCCTGAGTACATTCCACTCCGCACTCAAACCCTAGGATTTTCCGAGTACAATCACACTGCACTCGTACCCTCACGACTTGACTGACTCCTCCTCCGCAGCCTCGAGTGTTGCCTTCGCGCCCTCATCATCTTCGGCTCCCGTCCCACGGATGCACGCAAGCCTCCAGCTTGCCTCCATGCCATCCTTCACGCATGCCTCGAAGTCCGCGCCCATCAGCTCATCGCCCCTGCTCACCAAGGTCCCTCGAATACGCACGCAAGCCTCCTGCTTGCCTCCATGCCATCCTTCACCGTACCGAGACCGTCCAGTCAAGTCCATATGTGTAACGTGTACAGCCTGCACACTCAACATACACATATAAGTAAACAAGGGTAAACTTATCTTAAACCCTTTGCCCAATCATCAAAACCTATGGTCACTCCGGGCCATCTTAGGGTTTATTGCTCCAACAATCTCCCCCTTTTTGATGTTTGGCAATCCGTTTAAGTTAGGGAAACAAATAGTAATAAAGAATAGAAAAAACAATGCTAAATAAATGCATATGCAATGCATACATGGATCCTATCCGAAGGCATCCCACATCTAACCCTCCAAGTTAGGAATTTTCACCAAACCGGGCTTTTTAAAGTTTCTCCCAAGCTCCCCCTGCATTGAACTTACAAAAGCTTTTTAAGAACCTTTCCAAGGTTCCCCTTACGCCAAGAACGGAGCAACCATGCTCCCCCTTAATTTCAGCTCCCCCTAAACCTAGGGTTTCTAGCAAAGGTAAGTTTGGATTCCCAACTTAAACCAACACTTCTCCCCCTTTGCCTAACATCAAAAAGAACCCAACAATATCTCAATTATTGGTTTTTTTAATTCCCAATGATCCTAAACAACGTGTACTAACCCCCATACACTTGTTTCTTATCATTTAGACCAAAGTCAGCTGCTGGATACCTACACCAGCCCTGACCAGTCGACTTCCCCCATGGCAGTCGACTGATACTCTGATTTCAGTCTTTTCTGGCCAAATTCAGAATTGCGCCAAAAATTCCACAAGTCTCCAAAAATTCTCAAATTTTGTAGAGAACTTTGTGGTACCCATACCTACTTGAGAAAAATACATTTCACTATGTATCTATCCTCATTCCCAAGTTTGGTACAAAATCCAAAAGTTTTCTTATGAAAATTAAGGTAAATAGGAGACAACCTCCCCCTTAACCCATGTCTTCCCCCAATTTTCATTTTCAAAGGGTTAAGTTCTACCCAACTTAACACCCTAACACCAAGTTAGGTTCTAGCTAATCTAACAACCAAGTTCTTCTCCCTTAGACACCATTAAAGGCATGTTCCCCAAGCACCCTTATCCCTAGTGTCAATAAGAACTCAACAAAACTTTAAACACTTCAAAAAGGTTGCAAGCACATTTGCTAGGACATACCCTATCCTAGAAAACTATGATTTGATTAAACTATCACATGTGCTTGACTTTTTGATACATTCTTCTAATTTCCTTAAAAGTTTGACATTTGCATCAAGTTGAAAATCAATCTAAGATTCTATGTGTTTTTCAAGAGTCACACTTATAATTTCACACATGGTGTTGTCCTTAATTCTTTTCTCTTTTTCCTATGTATCATAGTATGACAACCTCTCTCTCAACCCTAGACACGTAAGGAAGCTTCCAAGGACTTATCATTCAAAGGTCATCCAATGAATTCTAAAACTTCTAAACCATATGATATCACACCATAAAATCTTATATTCTCACAATCATTTCCTATGGTTTCAACTTTTGGAACTTCTGATCATCCACTAGGCCTATTCTACCTCAGCCCTCACTGATCAGTCGACTGCCCAAATGGCAGTTGACTGCAAAAATATACAGTGTGCATTTTGGCTCGGACCAGTCGACTGCCCCCAGGGCAGTCGACTGATACATAATTTTTAAGTTTTCAGACTAAAATTCAGAAATACCCTAAAAATTCTATAAATCTCCAAAAATTCTGAAATTTTGTGGGGAGACTTGTGAAACCAATATCTACTTGGGAAAAATACGTTTCCAAATAAATGTACTCAGGATCCCTAGATTGGCACGAAATCCAACTCCTTTCTAAAGTTTATCACTTTAACTCCTCCAAAAAGTTCTAATCTAGGCTTCTCTTCAATGCATCCTCTTATGATTGATCATAATTCATTCCTAACACTGAATTACATGGTGTTTGCCCATTAAACCTTAATTTTACCAACTATAACCCTAAACTCACACTTTTCTTCCTAAATTCCCTTTTTAATGTGCCTAAATCTAGGATTAAGACTTACCCAAGTCTTCCAATCCCTTTGGCACTTCTCTTCTAATTCCTTGGGAGAAAAACTTTTGAGATCCATCTACCATAGATCCCAAGGGCTTCTAGAGCTCCCCCTTGAGCTCTGAGCCTTAGCCACCTCCCTAGGTGACTTAACCCATATTAGACCACATCGGTGTCCTACCGGTGACTCTTGGCCTACAAATGTGACCTTATTAACCTTGGACACTTTGTCCTTGGTCAAGTCACTCCTTTTCCCTTCGAATGGCACTCCCTTGCCATCCTTGGACTTCTCCCCCTTACCATGATAGTATGCCTTCCCTGCATACTTCTTTTTGTTGGTCTTAGAGGTCTTAGACTGGTATCCCAATCCCGATCTATCATAGTTGGGTTTCAAGCTACCCAACAACATGTCTAATCCCTTAGATCCAACCATGAATCTTTCTAGGGCCTTTTCTAATGTATCAAGTCTTGCCCTCAAGGCTTGATTTCTCCTTTCCAAATCCCTAACTTTGGTTTCCATATGTCCACCTTGGACATTCCTAGGCTTACCCTCCTTTCTAGGCACATTCCTTCCCTTCTTGGGATTAGTGCCTTGATTCTTAGATACATGGGTCCTAGGTCTCTCATGATGCATGCTTTTGTTAATGTTTTGACCTACCTTGTTATCCTTATTCCTAACATTATATTTGAAACCATGATTATGCACAAATAGGCAATTTTCATGTATTCTAGCATGCATGGGTGGGTAATTAACATGATTCTTAAAATGCAAGAAAGAACTTGAAATTGAATTGCATTTTACCCTAGGGTTAGGAATTACCTCACTTGCCCTTGAAGTTCTCCCTTGATGTGATCTTCTTCTCTTTCTTCTTTCCACCTTCTCCTATCTCCTCAAGTTCTCCAATTTCTTGAACTCTTTACTCCTTGGGCACTTAGTGTGGTAGTGCCCTAGCTCACCACACGTAAAGCATCGGATCTTCTTCTTTTTAGCTTGGGCTTCTCCAATCCTACACTTTATGTTAGATTTAAACAGAATTGAATTGAGTGTAGATTTTACCTCCTTTTTATCTTTTGGGCACTTGTCCTTGTAGTGCCCCTTTTCATTACACCCAAAGCATGTGATATGATCCTTCTTCTTGGCTTTGGTGGAGGTGGAGGTTAGGTTGACTTCTTCTTCAACCTTGGATGAAGTGGATGCTTCCTCTTGTTCCGACATGGTTGAGGGTCTCTCCTCCCCCTCAATTCTTGAGGTCGACACTTCATCTTCTTCTCTTGATGAGGTGGATGATTTTTCACTCAATTCTTCCACCTCACTTGATGATGTTGATAATTCTTGTCCTTTTTCTTCTTCTTGAGCCATTTGACTTATCTCCTCAGGCTCTTGAACTTGTGTAGGGTTTCAATGGATTTCTTCTATCTTTTTTCATAGATCACATGCATCTTTATATTCACCTACACAACTCAACACATTATTAGGCAACACATTTATCAATATATCAATTACCTTCTTATTTGCCCGAAATTGTTCTTGTTGCTCTTTGTTTCAATATCTAGGACGAAGCTTCTTTCCGTGCTTGTCCTTTGGAACTTAGAATGACTCTTCTATGATCATCCTACACTCCCAATCCATGCCAAGCCATGTCTCCATCCTTGTCTTCCAATACCCGAAATCTTCATGGTTGTAGGCCGGTGGAGTGTAGATCTCATCCCCAAATTTGTCTTCCATGGTTCATCCCTCTAGCATGTGCTCTTCTTGGCGGTTAGTCCAATCACGAGCGATCCTTCGCTCTGATACCAATTGTAGGATCGTTTGTATCTGCTAGAGGGGGTGAATAGCATTTCTTTGGCTTGTTCTTCCTACGTTGTTAGTATGCGCAGCGGAAACAATAATAATAAACAATAACAACGAAGAAATCACTGCTAACAACCCTATTTACTTGGTATCCACCCCGACCGGGTGACTAATCCAAGAATCCGTCGGTGGATCACTCCCCGGATAACCTCCGGCTAGCTCTAGTCGCTCCTTGTGGGTGGAGAAACCTCACCACAACACCTTTGACAACCTTGAGCCCAAAGACTACCAACTTGCCTTTAACCAAGATAAGTTTCGTCAAGAAACTCAGCCACCATGAAATCCTCTTTAAATAGGACTCGGGGCTGATTTCTCGCTACCAGTCGACTGCCCCCAGGGCAGTCGACTGGTGCCAGCCAAATTTGACCGTTGACACCCCCAACGTTTGAATTTGCCAGCTCACCAGCCACCTACCAGTCGAATGCCCCCAGGGCAGTCGACTGATCCTAGGGCTGAAACCTTTCTGTGAGTTCCATCAGTCGACTGCCCCCAGGCCAGTCGACTAGTCTACTCACCCACCTATGGTTACCCATCCTGAGTGCATTCCACTCCTCACTCAAACCCTAGGATTTCTCGAGTACAATCACACTGCACTCGTACCCTCACGACATGACTGACTCCTCCTCCGCAGCCTCGAGTGTTGCCTTCGCGCCCTCTTCATCTTCGACTCCCGTCCCTCGGATGCATGCAAGCCTCCAGCTTGCCTCCATGTCATCCTTCACGCATGCCTCAAAGTCTGCGCCCATCAGCTCATCGTCCCTGCTCACCAAGGTCCCTCGAATGCATACGCAAGCCTCCTACTTGCCTCCATGCCATCCTTCACCGTGCCGAGGTCGTCCAGTCAAGTCCATATGTGTAACCTGTACAACCTGCACACTCAACATACACATATAAGTAAACAAGGGTACACCTATCTTAAACTCTTTACCCAATCATCAAAACCTATGGTCACTCCGGACCATCTTAGGGCTGATTGCTCCAACAATCATGATTCATCATTCATATTTTATTATGAAAATATTACATGTCATGTCATACATGCATCATCTAGCTATAATATATATTTTTAATTCTCATATGATGTATGTCATAGTCATTATCATGGATTAATTTAATTATTATTGAAATTAAGAACATTGGCATTAATTGACACTCTAGATGAATGATCAAAGTTTATAATGCCTAGGTAGAAATGCATGAACCCTTAGTTTAGGGAGAACATGACTTTCACATCTCACTAAGACCATAAGTTGGCTTGCATATATTTTGAGATACATTAAAAACAAGTGAGATGTTAGGGTGATGAATGAAACTCAAGGTGTTGATTAATGTGCATCCTATTAAGTTTTAGATTCATCAAAACATGAATATAAATGAACTCCAATTATTGAGAAAGCTAATGTATAAGTCATGTGCATTTAGCCCAAGGAACATGGTTGGAAATTATTTTTGAAATCTATTTCAAAACTATCTTGGAAAACCTTGGTGAAGACTATCTTTTGATAGATCTCATCATTGATGAATTGGATACAAAATAGAGTGAAACATTGAAATATTTTAATAGTTTTCATTTTTTATGTCAATCTTTGAAAAAGGGAGGTATTTTCGTATAAAATTATTTTTTCTTGATAGTATATGTTATAAATAATATCTACACAAAATTTTAGAATTTTTCAAATCTTGTAGAATTATTTAGGAGTTTCTGAAATTCAGACTGAAATTGTTTTCAGAAATCAGAAACTCTCAATCGATCAGGTGATCGATTAGGACAACATCAATCGATTGGACAATCGATTGTTAAACCTTTTCTGTGGGCACAAAAGATCGCATAATCGATCCATTGATCGATTAAGGGAAGTCGTAATCAATCAGCTGATCGATTGAAGCATAGTTTAATCGATTGAGGCCCAACACCAATCGATTGGCACGACTGAAACTATTTGTTTTCAGTCAGTTAACCAAATTTTGAGTAACCTAACAATCCCTAGCCCCTTGAAATACTTTTATAAGTATATTTGGGTAAATTTCATTGTGAAATCAAAAGGGGGTTTGTTTGGTGAAACCTATAGGGTTAGAGAGAGGTTTTGATTCAAGTTTTGAATCTCAAAGTCTCATAACCTCGAGTTGAGATTTTCTAAAGTTTTAAGAACTCAAAAATCATTGTTGGTGCAATGATAGAGGGTTAGAGCATGTTTTGATGGAGAGGTCTTCCTTAAAAGCATGTGTTTGACTTTTTATTTTTGGGATAAGTGGAAGAATGAAGATTGGGAATCTTCATTATGATGAATGCTCAAGTTTGAGCATAGTTCAAATGGAAGGTATGAGACTTTCATTGGGCATGCATTTGACCATATAGACTCTCGGAGAGAGTTTTTGATGTGTGTCAAAGGGAGAGAAGATTGAAAGACTAATAGGGATTAGTCATTCTTAAACATATTGTCAAATATCAAAAAGAGGGAGATTGTTGGTGCAATCTTTATTAGGTCGGGGTTGACCTAGTTTGACTAGGCTTGGGTGAGCTTATGTTTGGTAAGCTTGGTAAGCTTAAGGTTGGATGTTTCGATGTTTGATAATGAAGCTTGAATATCATGTGAGTCAAGTGGGTCAAGGTTGACTGAAGACATGACTGGGAAAAGACCTAGTGGGACTAGGTGAAGTCCAAGTGGGTTGGGGAGATCGCACGCAAGGTGGAAGTCTACCAAGAGACTAGACCTAACTCGAGGGTTAGGCAAACCTGGTTGGGAATCAGGTTAAGTCCTAGATGGGAGCTAGGCAGGAGAAATCCAGGTTGGTCAAAGGGGTTGACCGGACACTTGGTAGGGAAGTCCTAACAGGTCACGGTTGACCAAGGTTAGGCAAGGGAACCTTAGACTTGTGCACACAAGTTAGGGTTGGACTCAATCGATTGGATAATCAATTTAAGTTTGGTTTCTCGCAAACATAAGCCTTCTTGATCGATTGGGTAATCGATTAAGGAAGGTGTGGATCGATTGGGAGAAATAAGTTGTGAGAATAGAAGGTGGCTGAATCGATTGGGCAATCGATTCAACCTTCACTTAATCGATTGATCAATCGATTAAGTGGTCCCGTAATCGATTGGGTGATCGATTACGACAATATTGCGCGAGAGCACAGAAAGGTGCTGAATCGATTAAGGTTGTTCTTAATCGATTGGTTAATCGATTAAGCTTCAAAAAAATAACCGTTGAACGGCTAAGTCTAACATGGTAATCAATTAGGAAACCCTGGATGTCGGGTATATAGGGTTTTCACGCAGGTTTGAAGCGGGATTGCTCGACAGGGCTCGCGCAGTTCTCCTCCTTCCTCACCATTTCAAGAGAAGCTTTAGGGCATAGTGTTGCTACACTTCCAAAGTTCTAGAGGCGATCTCAAGCTTGAAGTAAGCAAGGAAAGCAATGAGAACTTGTTGTTGTAAATCTTGTAAGATTTCCTATTGTATTTGCTTTCTCTTGTTGTATTTTTCTTGTAAGCTTGTAAGAGCTTTCTCCACCTCAAGAAGGAGATCCTTCATAGTGTATGAGAGAGTGAGGAGAGCGGATTCTTGGATTAGTCACCTCAAGGAGGTGGATACCAAGTAAAATTGAGGTGTTAGCATTGCTCAAGTCTTCCACCGCAGCAAATCTACAACGAGCAAAGATAGGAGCTAATCACCCCCCCCCCTCTAGCTCTCCCACCGGTCCTGACAATTAATGGATCGGGCTTTGATCCATTAGGTGGCCAAGACCCAACTCCACCTCATGGTCCATATTGTAGCCTATATATACCTCAAGTGTCATGAGACCAAGGTATCCAATTTACCCTAAACCTCTCTCTTGGTTCTCTCCTCTCCTCTCTCTCCTAGGGCAATTGGCGCCAGCGGTAAAGGAAGCAAGAGGCTCACGGCAAGCTTGGAAGAGGGAAGAAAGCACTTCTTACTTCTCTTCTTCTCCTTGTTCTCTTCTTCTCTAAGAGGCGTGCGGAACCTAGGAGGTTGGAGAGGCATCGGCGGCAAAGAGGAAGAGCTTCCTGTTGGATCGAGAGAAAACGATAGAAGGGGGGTGAATATCGTAAGTCGTTTCGGATTAAGAGTGAGAATACGCAGCGGAAAAATTAAAACTAAAACCAAACGCAAACACCAAGATTTTACTTGGTTCGGAGTCGCGGTCGGCTCCTACTCCAAGGCCCACGGTCCTTGACCGTTTACTGTGGGCAATACTATAATCGCTCAAAATCTTACAAACAGTTGTACAGTAATAAGTGCAGTAAGAATACAATTAAAACTTGGCTCTTCGTTACCGACGCCCGGTGTAGATCGTTCTTCGGTGCGTAGGGTCGTCGTTGTCCTAGAATCTCGAGATGAAGGGTTTCCGGAGCAGAGTGCTTGAGTAGAAGAGCGTATTGGCGTTGAAAGCGTTGTTGTTCAAAGCCTTGGGGTCGAGGGGCTTTTTATAGCCTCCCGGGGCGCCCTGAACGTTGGGGGTGCCCCCCCCACCCACGTGTAACCTGATCCGAACAACTCTCGGTCAGCCCTTATCCCACTCGAATAGGGCTGAGGGTTGACTGGTGGGGCGCCCGGGACGCTGGGGGCACCCGGGTTGACACGGCCCGCGGGCTTCTCGCTGGCTTGACTCTATCCGCTTCGTTGGCTTGAGCTCGAGGTGCCCGAGGCATCCGGGGCGCCCGGGTGCATGGGGGCGCCCGGGAGCACGGGGGTGCACGGGAGCACGGGGGCGCCCGGGAGCACGGGGGCGCCCGGGAGAACGGGGGCGCCCAGGAGCACAGGGGCGCCCCGCCCAGTGAGCTTCCGAAGCATGCTTTTGCTGAACTCATCTTTGCCTTGTACTTAGGGCGCCCGGGTCCTTCCGGGCGCCCAACCCAGCTGTTGCCTCACTCCTTTGAGGCTTTCTGAGCTGCAGACACTCGTTCCTTCGGTCCTACATCCAGGGTTAGTACCAGACAAGATAGAGCAAATAAATTAGTGAGTTTTACAGCCGTAGCTGTCTTGGTTCTGACTTTGGGTCTCCAAAATGGAGCCCTAGGTCGAACCGACGCCTACTGTTCCCTCGACGGGGAACGCGTCCTCACCTACTCCTCTTAGGAGAATTTACCTGATGCCAACCGGCTCCTCCGGTTGGACTTTTGCCTAGCTGTCCTTCGCCAGGTCTTCAGTACCAAGCAGTCCTTCGCTTGGTGGCTAGCATTCCTTCGCTAGGTCTTCGACTTCCTAGCAGCCCTTCGCTAGGTGCCCAGCAGCCCTTCGTTGGGTCTTTGGTTTCAGGCAGTCCTTTGCCTGGTGCCTAGCAGTCCTTCGCTAGGACTTCATTTCCAGGTAGTCCTTCGCCTGGTGCCTAGCAGTCCTTCGCTAGGACTTTCAATCTGCACACTCAAGTAGCATGTTAGATAAACATAACATCTTAACTTTTGAACCCTTTTGCCATTATCAAAACCCAGGTTCAACTTGGGTGCTGTCTGCACCAACAATCTCTCCCTTTTGATTTATGGCAACCCAGTTCAAAAAGTTAAGTTAATCAGAATAGAGGATATAAAAGTTTAGTTTCCTCCCCCTCGAAGGAATCTCCCTTAGGTTTTTCAAAGGTTCGTGGGGGTTTTAACAAAAAATTTCTGAGTCTAAAAATGGAATTATTTTTTCAAACATTTAGAACAATTTTCAAAAGAACCTTTAGAAACATATTACCAAAAAATTGGTTGTGCACTTTTGAAGGTTTCCACTTAAAAAATTTCAAGTCAGTAGAAAAGATCCATCTTCTGAAGAACCTTAGCTTAAGTTTAAGATAAGTACTTTTTGAAGAAAGGATGAAATTTTGAATTTAAAAATTTTAAGCTTCTCTCCTTTCCTATCTCTTCCCCTTTGCCATATATCAAAAACAAAACAATATAGCAGTAAAAGGATAAATAACTTGCATAATGTGTTGTACTGAACCAATTCAAGACCAAACCAATTTCAATTATCTCTTTTAGGGTCCTGTCTAACCCAATTAGCTACTTACTATCTGTTATAAATAGTAGTTTTCACTAGGGTTAGTCGAGTTAAGTGTTCTGTTCAAGTTAGATTTTCTAAACTTAACACTTAACTTGATTAATGTTTTAGTTGTATTTAGTGCCCCAATTACTGCAGATGCACTGACTTAAGGCATCTTGAATTAAGGCAAAGACCTAAGCATCTCAACCCATTCTAGGTTATCAATCAAAAGTACCCTAAGGTGCTTGTGAGATGCTGGCTTCAAGATCTATAGGTGCATGCATTTCTAGAGTTAGGACCTAGGCTAAGTCCATTTGCGAAAAAGCCCTAGTTTTGAAGGGGGTATTTTTTTAAAATAAAACTAAGTCAAAAAATCTATTGTAAAAAGATTTTGAAAATTAAGTAAAGCAATTTAAAACTATTTTCAAACTGATTTTAAAGCAAGTAAAGCAGTAAGAAAATCAAAGGTAAAGTAACCCTATTCTACCAAGCATAATCCTAACTGCTTTCTTAGTGAGCTGAACTCAGATTCAAGTAGGGGTTTGGTGAATATGTCAGCTAAGTTAGATTTAGAATCTACATGTTTAAGGACTATCTCACCCCTGGCTACGTGATCTCTAACAAAGTGGTGTTTAACTTCTATGTGTTTAGTTCTTGAATGTTGGATTGGGTTCTTAGTTAGATTAATTGAGCTTATATTGTCAATAAAGACTTGAGTTCGGGTGTAGTTGAGCTGGAAGTCCTTAAGAGTGTGCATCATCCATAAAAGTTGTGCTACACACTCTCCTAAGGCAACATACTCAGCTTCAGTTGTGGATAGAGCTACACAGTGTTGTTTTCTGCTGCACCAACTTACAAGACTATTTCCTAACAGTTGGCAGCTTCCACTTGTGATCTTTCTATCTAATTTACAACCAACGTAGTCAGAATCTGAGTATCCTGACAGGTCAAAGGTTGAGGTCCTAGGATACCAAATCCCTACATTTAAGGTGCCCTTTACATACCTTAGTATTCTTTTTAGGGCTGCTAAGTGCATTTCCTTAACACAGGTTTGGTATCTAGCACACATTCCTATAGCAAAAAGGATATCAGGTCTGTTGGCTATAAGATACAGTAGACTTCCAATCATACTTCTATAGAGTTTAAGGTCTACTGGTTTACCATCAGGGTTACTATCTATTTTTACATTTGTGGGCATACGAGTACTTATGCTTTTAGAGTTATCCATTTTAAATTTCTTTATTAATTCTTTAGCATATTTAGATTGATGGACATAGTTTCCATCCCTAGTTTGTTTGATCTGTAACCCTAGGAAAAAGTTGAGCTCACCAACTAGGCTCATTTCAAACTCGTGTTCCATTATTTTCATGAATTCTTTTAAAAAGTTAGAGTTGGTGGACCCAATGATTATGTCATCGACGTAGATTTGGGCAATAAAGATTTCTTTTCCTAAGGTTTTAATAAATATGGTTGAGTCAATTTGCCCTTGTTTAAATTCTTTAGAAATTAGGTAAGTTGATAAGCGTTCATACTAGGCCCTAGGTGCTTATTTTAGTCCATAAAGTGCTTTAGTAAGTTTGTACACATGGTCAGGTTTTTCTAAGTCTTCAAACCCAGGGGTTGTCCTACATAGACTTATTCCTTAATGAATCCATTTAGAATGGCTGATTTTACATCCATTTGGTATAGTTTAAATCCTTTATGGGATGCAAAGGCCAATAACATTCTAATGGGCTCAAGTCTGCCTACTGAGGTATAGGTTTCGTCATAATCTAACCCTTCTACCTGACTGAATCCTTTCACTACTAAACGGGCTTTATTTCTGACTATTTCTCCTTGATCATTTAACTTGTTTCTAAAAACCCACTTAGTGTCAATGATGGATTTGCCCTCAGGTTTAGGTACTAATTCTCAGGCTTGGTTTCTCTCAAATTGGGCTAACTCTTCTTGCATAGCTATGATCCAATCAGGATCAGGTAGGGCTTCCTCTATAGTCTTAGGTTCTATTTTTGAAATCATTGCTATCTGACTTAGGTTTCTATAGGAAGACCTAGTTCTGACTCCTAAAGTTGGATCACCCACAATTTGATCAGTTGGGTGACTGAGTCTGCGTTTCTTAGTTTTTCTTGAGCTTGGTTCAGCCTCAGGTCCGGCTGGTCGATTTTGTTTAATATTTAATTCAACACTTTGTTCAACTGACTCACTAGTTGGTTCAATGGTTAGTTCATTTAAGGGTTCAATTAAGGGTCCAACACTTTGTTCATTATCTTCTTGATCAGTATTTGATGAGATTTGATTTGGATTATCAGGTTTTGAGTTAATTTCTTCATCAAATATTAAATTGGTTGTTTCTTCAATTTTCTTAGTTAGTTTGTTGTAAACCCTATAGGCTCTGCTTGTTGTTGCATATCCTAGGAAGATGTCTGGGGTTGACTTGGACTGGAATTTTCCTAGATAGTCTTTGGTGTTTAGGATATGAACTTTGCATCCAAAGACCCTTAGGTAGTGTAGATTTGGAAGACTATGGTAGTATAATTCATAGGGTGTTTTGTTGTGTCGCTTGTTAATCAGGACTCTATTTTGAATGTAGCAAGTCGTACTAACTGCTTCTGCCCAATATTGGTTGACTAGTTTGAATTCGTTGAGCATAGCGCTAGCGGATTCCTGTAGAGTTCTATTTCTCCTTTCGACTACCCTATTTTGCTAGGGGGTTCTAGGACACGAAAATTCATGTATATACCTATTTACCTTACAGAATTCCTCGAACCATTGATTTTCAAATTCTCCCCTGTGGTCATTCCTAAGTCTTTTAATTTTAGTATCATTTTGATTCTCAATTAACTTACAAATTCGTTAAATAGGTTTATGGTTTCATCTTTGGTCTTTAGAAACCTAACCCAGGTAAACCTAGAGTAATCATCAACTATTACTAAGCAGTACCGGTTTCCGCTTAGTGACTTGGCTCCATGTGAATCAAATAGGTCAGGTGCAGGAGCTCAAGTGTGGTTTGAGTTAGATCAGATTGGATTAGTTTATTATTAGACTTGGTTTGTTTACCTTGATTACATGATTCACATATCAAGTTTTCTTGATTTTTAATTTTAGAGATACCTTAAATTAGGTCAAGTTTGTTAGTAATATGAGAGAAGTGTCCTAAGGCAATCGCCTTATGATTGTAATCATTTACTTTAATAAATGAATATTCACTATTTGAGTATACATATTCGTGTATTTGATTGAGATCTTAAACTCATTTACTGAATGTTCGCAATACAATTCACAGCATGAGAGAATTTGTGATGAATTCACAACTAGTGATTATCTCTACATGTGCAATTGTGAAGTATTGAAATTGTCCCTAGTCGATGAATTGATAAATATGGACACTATCAATTCTGTGGAGACTAGCATGGGTTATTCTCTAATCAGCTGATTCTCACTGGCTGGTGACATTGGGATGTCCGGAGATAAACATGAATGCTAGTTAAGGGAACTAGTTCATTGGAGTGACTAGCTGTAAAACTTCATATGGTAATCTATATATAGATATGTCAATGAAGTTCTTACTGCAGCTTAAGTGCGATGTTCCTTTGACTTGCGGTGTTCAAGTCATCTTGGTCATGAAGACTTATACTTTGACATCTTAAGCAAGCATCTCCAAGGAGGTGTGGACCCAGGATGATTGGGTATAAGCCAAAGTGTCCGAAGATGTTTGAACAGCCTACAAAGGATTCACCACTCCTTGCAAGGGGATGTATACCCAAGGCCTATCGTCGGATTGTTACTCAAAGCCTCTGGCCAGAGCATCACATGATCAGAGTATGAATATCTCAGATACATGAGAGTAATTAGAATCCGTTGGACGAGAAAGACATTACTTGGGCTAGGTGTGACGTAGTCAGCCTAGTGGGGACTGACACACATAGACCGTGTCCTGAACCAAGTGGGTATAAGATGGTGAAGGGAATGAGGCACGACTCATTATAGCTGCTGAAGGGTTTCAGAATTATTTCTGAGGTCAACCGTTGATCTTTCGATTAATTGGGGGTCATGATGTACTACTAGGTGTCACTCATGATCGATCTATAATTGGTTGATTATAGACGGCCAACATAAATCGAAAGCCTATTTAGTAACATGCACTACGAATAATCCGAGGGATTTAAAACGAGTTGAAAATTGGATTTTTCGATCAAGAGAGATAAGTCGAATCTGAATTTATCAGAGACGCATCGGAAGCTTAAAATGGCTAAGTCTTTTGAAGGCTTATTGGACGAATTAAATGAGTTTAATTCGTAAGGTAACGGCATGGATATGGCCGGCCAAAGAGGGTTCCAACCTTCTTTGGTTTGGCCGGCCACAATAAAAGGGAAACCAAATTGTTTGGTTAAAATTATAAAATAAATCGAGCGTGATTTGTTTTATAAAATTATGGATAAAGAAATTTATATAAAGAAATTTATATAAAGAAATTTATAGAAATTTATTCTTTTTTATGAAAATTAAAATGAACCATGGATTGGTTTATTTTATTTTATAAAATTAATTATGAATTGATTTTTCCATGATAAGAAAAATTTATATAACAAATTTCTTGTAAAATTTTATTCCATAATAAAAGGGGAGACATGGTTGTTTTTATTATAAATTAAGTTATAATAAAAACTTGGCATAACGGAATAATTCATAGAAAAATTTATAAGATAAATTTCTTATGCAAAATTTATTCCGTTAAAAGGAGACTTGGCGATAAAGAGGCTACTATATAAAGGTGCAAAGGCAAGGCTTGGAGATCAATCCAAGAGATCAAGGATTCTTGCCTAGCCTCTCTCCCTCTCCTTCTCTCCCTCTCCATCCTCTAGTGGCGCCGACCCTAGAGGCCTTCCCTTTGGTTGCCGTGAGCCTCCTCCACCGAGAAGCTACCGAAGAAGAAGAAGAAGCGGATGCAACTCCTTCCTTCCTCCCGGAATCTTGATTCCGTTCTTCGTTTGGTGGTTAGTCTTTCCATATCTCTCTTGGTATTCTTGTCGTGCCTTTGGAGAATCTAGTAGTTCTTATTGGCACGAAACTCGTGGCTTTGCGAAGTCATCCCGAAGAAAACTCGGCGTGGACGCGAATACAGGCGGAGCTTCCAAGGGATGCTACGGTTGGATCTTGTCCCTTTCTACGAGTTACGCGAGATATTAAGTAAATTAGTTTACTTTCTGCAAAATTTTAAATGTATGATCATGTCTCCACAACATAAGGTTGCATGCTAGATACGTGGTTAAAATAATTTGAGAAATTATTTATGCTAAACCTTCCGCTGCACGTAATTAAATTTTAAAATTACGAACCCGTATCCATGTCAACATGCACCCGGTCCCAACAGTGGTATCAGAGCCGGTTAGTGTTCGACATAATCATATAATTGTTTTGCGGAAAACTTTGTCATGATCTAAATCTTGGAAAAATTTTCAATTATGGAAACTTTCCAATTTTAATAAATTTTAGATTTAGGAATTTCAAAGTTTGGAAATCCTCATGAAATTTCGCAAACGTTTGAAATATCCTAGTTTCTGAAATTTTATGATAATTGTGAAAACTTCCCATTTTTGGAAACATTCCAATTTTGGAAATTTTCTATTTTGGAAATTTTCCAATTTTAGAAATATGTAAGTTTTCTTTGTACCAGAAACTTACAATTATTCTGAAAACCTATTATGAAATCTCGTAATTTTGGGCACTTTCTTTCTAGAAAGTCTAGACAAATTTATGGATTATTAATTGACAATTAAATTCGAATTGGTTATAATTATTAACAAAATTCTTTATTTTGGATTGAACCTCGGGGAGCCGTCCAATTTAAAGTTAGTTGTTGTAATTTAATTTCCTATTTTGAATAAAATTGTCATGTTTAATTTGGTTACGCCTCGGGGAGCAGACCAAATTAGATTTACAACAAATTTCTTTTTTTTTTTGGGTATCTGAGCCTCGGGGAGCCACCCAAAGAAAATAATTTGTTGAAATTAATAAATCCATAAATAAAATATGTAATCAAATTTTGGAAATTTTGAGGTGATTCTCAAACGATAATTTCCTTATTTGATTTAAGAGGTGATGCTCTTACATATTGTTGTCTCCAAAATTAATTAGGAAAATGGTTTCCTATAGAGTTTTCTTAAAAGAGATTTTCATGAAAATAATATGTGGTTGAATTAAGGAAATCTGTCTCTTAATTTAATAAGATTTGATTTAGAGAAATCAAAGTCTTAAACATATTATTTCCGAAATGGATTATGACAATTTAGGAAATTATTTCCCAAAATAATTCCTTGAATAAAGTATGAAATTAGAATTAGGAAATCCGGTTCCTAATTCAATTAATGAGACTTGATAAATTAAGTCACATACATACTTTATTAAGGAAATCGTTAGTACATGACATAATTATATGTCATGAATGTGCTTAGAAAAGAAAGGATGAGACCCAAAACCCTTTACAGAATATTAAGGCCAACACCTTCCATTAATATGGTTAGAACCGGAGTTTTGTTTCTCGTTTGGGTTGATGGACACATCCATGCCCGGCTTGAACCTCAACATGTTCAAACCATAGAATTAGTTTATGATTAATATAGTTGGAGTCAGAGGTCAATCCTTAGTTTTGGTTGTTGGACACATCCAAGCCTGACTAAACTGTTGAATGAGCTCCAACCGTATTAAAACTATTTCTTGATTAATGGGTCAGCCTTAAGCTTGGAGCATCGATTTGTTGTGCCACAGCCAAGGTCGATGTAAAGAGAGGTGCAGTTGGGTGCTATGTATATTGTTGCATACTTGTTAATGAGTTAACAACCCAATGATTTATGGAAACATTCAATTAGTTGATAGCATAAAGTGATAGTTACATATATGTGATATGTAATCGGTATAATTACCTACCTTCATAGCTAAGAATAACTTGATGGCCACAGCCATGGTTGTTCTTATCTATGGTTGGATATCAACCTATTTGGAGATGTTCCTACGATCTCCCGAATTGATAAAAAGGGTTATTCAATTCGATAAATAAATAGGATTTAATCAATGTATGTTGATGCATTCTTTATCATTCTTCTCACATAAGCTCAATTTGTATTTCTAGGATAATCACTCAATCATGTCTTCTTTGAATTTGCATTCCATTTTGGACACCAATAAACTGACTGGGCCAAACTTCATGGACTGGCTTCGAAACTTGAGGATAGTCCTTAAGGCAGAGAAGCTTGCTTATGTCCTTGAAGATCAACTTCCCAACCGTCCTCCAGAAAATGCAACTCCAGACCAGTTAGTGGCCTATCAGAAACATGTGACCGATTCTGAACTTGCAAGTTGCATCATGCTAACCGCTATGGTACCTGAGCTGCAAAAGCAGCATGAGCATATGGATGCTTATACCATCATCTTCCATCTTCATGAGTTATTTGACGAGCAGGCAAGATCCGAAAGGTTCGAGGTCTCCAGACTCCTCTTCACCTCGAAGATGCAGGAAGGCACTTCTATTTCACAATTTGTGTTGAAGATGTTGGGGTATATTGAGCGACTGAGCACACTCGGTTTTGTAATGGATCATGAACTAAGTATTGACTTAATTCTGCATTGTTTGCCCAAAAGTTATTCACAATTTGTGATGAACTATCGGATGAACAAGCTGGGGACTACCATTCCTGAGTTGCTCAACCTGCTAAAGACTATAGAGGCTTCTGTGAAGCAGGATCAAAAGACGGTACTGTTAGTTGGTTCCTCGAAGAAAGGTTCTAAGAGGAAGGCCAAAGAACAGAATAAGGGAAAGAAGAAAAAGGCCAAAAAGACTGAAAAGACACCAAAAGGCACTTGCCATCATTGCGGCAAGGAGGGTCACTGGCAAAGAAACTGCAAGGTTTATCTTGAGTCCTTGAAGAAGAAGGCATCCGATGACCCATCATCTTCAGGTATCTTCGTTATTGAATGTCACTCTATTTCCTCAAATACCTGGGTACTTGATACTGGGTGTAGCTCACATATATGTAATGACATACAGGGGCTAAGGAATAGAAGAAGACTCGTCAAGGGAGAAGCCAATTTGCGAGTTGGAAATGGAGCAAAGATTGCTGCTATTGCCATTGGAACATATTTGCTAAAGCTCCCTACTGGACGTGTCTTAGAATTGGATAATTGTTATTTTGTTCCTTCATTAATAAAGAACATTGTATCTATTTCATGTTTGAATGAAAAGGGACATCATTTAACTTTTAGTAACAATTGTTGTTACATAACTTTAAATGGCGTTCTTTATGGGACTGGAACTTTATGCAATGGTATCTACACGTTAGATTTATCCGGTGACGTTTTCAATATCGAAGTTAGCAACAAACGTGCTCGAATAGATAATCGAATAGACTCCTATACGTGGCATTGTCGTCTTGGCCATGTAAGTAAGAAACGCATGAACAAATTACACCGATCTGGAATTTTTGAATCAATTGAACCCGGTTCATTTGATACATGCGAATCATGCTTAAAAGGCAAGATGGCCAAATTATCCTTTTCCGGAAAAGGTAATCCAGTGGGAGAATTTCTTGGTCTAATACATACTGATGTATGTGGACCAATGTCAACTCTTGCACAAGGAGGATATAGCTACTTCATTACCTTTATCGATAATCACTCACGATTCGGGTATGTGTTCTTGATGAAACACAAATCTGAAGCTTTTGAGAAATTCAAAGAGTTTAGAAATGAAGTAGAGAAACAGCTTGGCAAAAGTATTAAGATACTTCGATCCGATCGGGGTGGTGAATACTTAAGTCAAGAGTTTCAAGATTATCTTAGGGACAATGGGATATTGTCTCAATGGACTCCGCCATATACACCACAGCATAATGGTGTATCTGAGAGGTGTAACCGAACCTTGATGGACATGGTTAGATCCATGATGAATCATGCAACTCTTCCAAAATCCTTTGGGGGCTATGCACTCAAAACAGCTGTTTACTTGCTAAACAGAGTCCCGACCAAGGTTGTCTCTACTACTCCATATGAGACGTGGAATAGTAAGAAACCTCACTTAACTCACCTTAAGATATGGGGTTGTCCTGCTTATGTGAAGCGGACTGTATCAGACAAATTGGATGCTAAGTCTGATAAATGTCTATTTATTGGATACCCTAAGGAAACAAAGGGTTACCAATTCTATCATCCCTTGGAACAAAAGGTGTTTGTTTCAAGGCATGCTGTATTTCTGGAAAAAGAATTTCTTTTACAAGAAAATAGTGGGACTGGCATTGAACTTGATGAAGTTCAAGAAACTCCAATAGACATTACAGAGACACCTAGTCTAGACTCACAACCAATAACTCATAATGATGAGCTATCAGTTGAACCTAAAACAACAACACCTCTTCGTAGGTCTGATAGGACACCCAATATTCCAGAGAGATACGAATTTCTCATAAGTGAATCGAACGACGTGTTACTCATAAGCGATGACGAACCTATCAGTTATGAAGATGTTCTGAAAAGTTCAGAAAGGGTCAAATGGCTTGAAGCTATGAAGTCGAAAATGGATTCCATGTACGAAAATCAAGTATGGGACTTAGTTAACCCACCTGAAGGGATTAAGCCCATAGGGTGCAAGTGGGTTTTCAAAAAGAAAACAGACATGGAAGGTAATGTTGTTACCTTTAAGGCTAGATTAGTGGCAAAGGGATATCGTCAAAAACAAGGAATTGATTATGACGAAACCTATTCGCCAGTAGCTATGCTTAAATCCATTCGGATGCTCCTGGCCATAGCAGCTCATTATAATTATGAGATATGGCAAATGGATGTGAAAACGGCTTTCCTTAATGGAAACCTGCTTGAGCATGTATACATGATACAACATGAAGGATTCACATCGGTTGACAAAACCAAAATATGCAAGCTTCGACGATCCATATATGGACTGAAGCAAGCATCCAGGAGCTGGAACATCCGTTTTGATGAGACAATCAAAGAGTTTGATTTCTCACAAAATCCTGACGAACCTTGTGTGTATAAGAAGGTTAGTGGGAGTGCAGTTGTATTCCTAGTGTTATATGTCGATGACATATTGCTTATAGGAAACGATATATCAGTCTTACAGTCGGTTAAAATTTGGTTGTCCAAAACTTTCTCCATGAAAGACCTGGGAGAAGCAACCTATATCCTTGGGATTAGAATCTATAGAGATAGATCAAAACGGTTGCTTGGTCTTTCGTAGTCTACATATATAGACCGAGTGCTAAAAAGGTTTAGCATGTCGGAATCCAAGAAAGGTTACCTTCCCATTAGACATGGGATCAACCTTTCAAAGTCTATGTGTCCACGCACAGAAGACGAGAGGATTTGCATGAATAAGATTCCTTATGCATCCGCGATAGGATCTATCATGTATGCTATGTTATGTACTAGGCCCGATGTATCATATGCTCTGAGCGTCACGAGCAGATACCAGTCTGATCCAAGAATGGATCATTGGGCGGCTGTCAAGACAATCCTTAAGTACTTAAGAAGAACTAAGGATGTGTTCCTAATATATGGAGAATGAGATATGGTAATACGTGGGTATATAGATGCCAGTTTCCAGACAGATAAGGATGACTCCAAATCTCAGTCTGGATACGTATTTACTTTAAATGGAGGCGCAATAAGTTGGAAGAGTTCCAAGCAAGACACTGTAGCCGATTCTACCACGGAAGCGGAATATATTGCGGCTTCGGAAGCAGCAAAAGAAGCAGTCTGGATCAAGAAGTTTGTCTCGGAACTTGGTGTGGTTCCAACCATTGATGAAGCAATATCGGTTTACTGCGACAACAATGGAGCTATTGCACAAACAAAGGAACCAAGGTCTCATCAACGATCCAAACACGTGCTTCGCCGCTATCATCTGATCAGAGAGATTATAAGTAGGAATGATATACAAATTGAGAAAATTCCCACTGAAAGGAATTTAGCGGATCCTTTAACTAAGGCCTTACCTCAAAGTAAGTTTGAGGGTCATGTTAGAGCCTGTGGTATTGGATACCGTAGCGATTGGCATTAGGCCAAGTGGGAGTTTGTTAGTAATATGAGAGATGTGTCCTAAGGCAATCGTCTTATGATTGTAATCATTTACTTTAATAAATGAATATTCACTATTTGAGTATACATATTCGTGTATTTGATTGAGATCTTAAACTCATTTACTGAATGTCTGCAATACAATTCATAGCATGAGAGAATTTGTGATGAATTCACAACTAGTGATTATCTCTACATGTGCAATTGTGAAGTATTGAAATTGTCCCTAGTCGATGAATTGATAAATACGGACACTATCAATTCTGTGGAGACTAGCATGGGTTATTCTCTAATCAGCTGATTCTCACTGGCTGGTGACATTGGGATGTCCGGAGATAAACATGAATGCTAGTTAAGGGAACTAGTTCATTGNAGGGTCAAATGGCTTGAAGCTATGAAGTCGAAAATGGATTCCATGTACGAAAATCAAGTATGGGACTTAGTTAACCCACCTGAAGGGATTAAGCCCATAGGGTGCAAGTGGGTTTTCAAAAAGAAAACAGACATGGAAGGTAATGTTGTTACCTTTAAGGCTAGATTAGTGGCAAAGGGATATCGTCAAAAACAAGGAATTGATTATGACGAAACCTATTCGCCAGTAGCTATGCTTAAATCCATTCGGATGCTCCTGGCCATAGCAGCTCATTATAATTATGAGATATGGCAAATGGATGTGAAAACGGCTTTCCTTAATGGAAACCTGCTTGAGCATGTATACATGATACAACATGAAGGATTCACATCGGTTGACAAAACCAAAATATGCAAGCTTCGACGATCCATATATGGACTGAAGCAAGCATCCAGGAGCTGGAACATCCGTTTTGATGAGACAATCAAAGAGTTTGATTTCTCACAAAATCCTGACGAACCTTGTGTGTATAAGAAGGTTAGTGGGAGTGCAGTTGTATTCCTAGTGTTATATGTCGATGACATATTGCTTATAGGAAACGATATATCAGTCTTACAGTCGGTTAAAATTTGGTTGTCCAAAACTTTCTCCATGAAAGACCTGGGAGAAGCAACCTATATCCTTGGGATTAGAATCTATAGAGATAGATCAAAACGGTTGCTTGGTCTTTCGTAGTCTACATATATAGACCGAGTGCTAAAAAGGTTTAGCATGTCGGAATCCAAGAAAGGTTACCTTCCCATTAGACATGGGATCAACCTTTCAAAGTCTATGTGTCCACGCACAGAAGACGAGAGGATTTGCATGAATAAGATTCCTTATGCATCCGCGATAGGATCTATCATGTATGCTATGTTATGTACTAGGCCCGATGTATCATATGCTCTGAGCGTCACGAGCAGATACCAGTCTGATCCAAGAATGGATCATTGGGCGGCTGTCAAGACAATCCTTAAGTACTTAAGAAGAACTAAGGATGTGTTCCTAATATATGGAGAATGAGATATGGTAATACGTGGGTATATAGATGCCAGTTTCCAGACAGATAAGGATGACTCCAAATCTCAGTCTGGATACGTATTTACTTTAAATGGAGGCGCAATAAGTTGGAAGAGTTCCAAGCAAGACACTGTAGCCGATTCTACCACGGAAGCGGAATATATTGCGGCTTCGGAAGCAGCAAAAGAAGCAGTCTGGATCAAGAAGTTTGTCTCGGAACTTGGTGTGGTTCCAACCATTGATGAAGCAATATCGGTTTACTGCGACAACAATGGAGCTATTGCACAAACAAAGGAACCAAGGTCTCATCAACGATCCAAACACGTGCTTCGCCGCTATCATCTGATCAGAGAGATTATAAGTAGGAATGATATACAAATTGAGAAAATTCCCACTGAAAGGAATTTAGCGGATCCTTTAACTAAGGCCTTACCTCAAAGTAAGTTTGAGGGTCATGTTAGAGCCTGTGGTATTGGATACCGTAGCGATTGGCATTAGGCCAAGTGGGAGTTTGTTAGTAATATGAGAGATGTGTCCTAAGGCAATCGCTTATGATTGTAATCATTTACTTTAATAAATGAATATTCACTATTTGAGTATACATATTCGTGTATTTGATTGAGATCTTAAACTCATTTACTGAATGTCTGCAATACAATTCATAGCATGAGAGAATTTGTGATGAATTCACAACTAGTGATTATCTCTACATGTGCAATTGTGAAGTATTGAAATTGTCCCTAGTCGATGAATTGATAAATACGGACACTATCAATTCTGTGGAGACTAGCATGGGTTATTCTCTAATCAGCTGATTCTCACTGGCTGGTGACATTGGGATGTCCGGAGATAAACATGAATGCTAGTTAAGAGAACTAGTTCATTGGAGTGACTAGCTGTAAAACTTCATATGGTAATCTATATATATATATATGTCAATGAAGTTCTTACTGCAGCTTAAGTGCGATGTTCCTTTGACTTGCGGTGTTCAAGTCATCTTGGTCATGAAGACTTATACTTTGACATCTTAAGCAAGCATCTCCAAGGAGGTGTGGACCCAGGATGATTGGGTATAAGCCAAAGTGCCCGAAGATGTTTGAACAGCCTACAAAGGATTCACCACTCCTTGTGAGGGGATGTATACCCAAGGCCTATCATCGGATTGTTACTCAATGCCTCTGGCCAGAGCATCACATGATCAGAGTATGAATATCTCAGATACATGAGAGTAATTAGAATCCGTTGGACGAGAAAGACATTACTTGGGCTAGGTGTGACGTAGTCAGCCTAGTGGGGACTGACACACATAGACCGTGTCCTGAACCAAGTGGGTATAAGATGGTGAAGGGAATGAGGCATGACTCATTATAGCTGCTTGTTGGGACCGGGTGCATGTCGACAAGGATACGAGTTCGTAAAATTTTAAATTTTTACGTGCAGCGGAAGAATTTGCATAAAATAATTTCCTAAATTATTTAAACTTCGTATCTAGCATGCAATCTTATGGTGTGTTGACATAATCATAAAATAAAGCATTGCGGAAAAGTAAACTAATTTACTTTGTACCTTTCGTAACTCGAAGAAAAGGGACGAGATCCAACCGTAGCGTCCCTTGGAAGCTTCGCCTCTATTCGCGTCCACGCCGAGTTCTCTTCGGGATAACTTCGCAAAGTCACGAGTTTTGCGCCGACGAGAACTACTAGATTCTCGGAAGGCACAACTAGAAGAACAAGAGAGAAATTAGGAAACTAACCAATGAAGTAACGGAATCGAATTCCGAGAAGAGAGGAGTCGCTATCCGCTTCTTCTTCTTCTTGTCCGGGTTCTCCTTCTTCTTGATTGCTCACGCCAACTTCAAAGGGGGAAGTTGATTGGTGCGCCGGCCCTAAACCACTAGGGTGGGCGCCGGCCCTAGGCAAGAGAGGGAGAGGGAGAGGAGAAGAGATTAAAAGAGAGAGAGGGAGAGAATAATTAATCTCTTAATTAGGAATAAGGGCTAGCCTTTGGTTCCTTTATATAGTAGCAACTCCTTTGCTAAGTCTCCCTCTAAACCGAATTAACGGAATTAACGAAATTAGTTATAAGAAATTTATCTTATAAATTTTCTTATAGCTTATTCCGTTTAAGCCTAGTTTTATTATAACTAATTTACAATAAAACAAATTAGTTATCATAAGGAATTTATCCTATAAATTCTCTTATGAATTTTATTATAACTAACTTTATAATAAAACTAATTAATTATCATAAGAAATTTATCCTATAAATTCTTATGAATTATTCCGTTTAAACCAAGTTTTATTATAACTAATTTATAATAAAAACAAATTCTTCTTCTCTTTAAATTATAGAATAAATTTTATAAGAAATTTATAAACTTTCTTATTATGAAAAAATCAATTCATAATTGATTTTATAAAATTAAAATAAACCCAATTTATGGATTATTTTAATCTTCCATAAAAGAATAAATTTCTATAAATTTATTTATATAAATTTCTTTATACAAATTTATTTATCCATAATTTATAAAATAAATCGCGCTGGGGATTTATCTTATTAATTAAACCAAAATTAATTGATTTTCTCCTCTTATTGTGGTCGGCCACCAAAGGGGTTTTGGCACCCTCATTGGCCGGCCAAAACCAGCCCGAACCGCCGCGAATCAAACTCATTTAATTTGCCCGAAAAGTCTTCAAAAGACTTAGCCATTTTTAGCTTCCATTGCGCCTCTGACTAACTCAGATTCGACTTATTTCTTTTGATCGAAAAATCTAATTTTCAACTCGTTTTAAATCCCTCGGATTACTCGTAGTGCGTGAGACTAAATAGGCTTTCGATTTATGTTGGCCGTCTATAATTAACTAATTATAGAACGATCATGAGTGGCACCTAGTAGTACATCATGATCCCCAATTAATCGAAAGATCAACGGTTTGACCTCAGAAGAAATTATTCTGAAACCCTTCAGCAGCTCTAATGAATCGTGCCCCATTCCCTTCACCACCTTATACCCACTTGGTTCAGGACACGGTCAATGGTGTCAGTCCCCACTAGGCTGACTACGTCACACCTAGCCCAAGTAATGTCTTACTCGTCCTTTGGATTTCTAGTTACTCACATGTATTTTAGAGACTCTCACTCTAAACATGATATGCTCTGGTCAGAGGCTTTGAGTAACAATCCGACGATAGGCCTGGGTATACATCTCCTCGCAAGGAGTGGTGAATCCTTTGTAGGTTGTTCAAACATCTTCGGGCACTTCGGCTTATACCCGATCATCCTGGGTCCACACCTCCTTGGAGATACTTGCTTATGATGTCAAAGTATAAGTCTATATGACCAAGATGACTTGAACACCGTAAGTCAAAGGAACATCGCACTTAAGCCACAGTAAGATCTTCATTGACATATCTACATGTAGATTCCCATATGAAGTCTTACAGCTTGTCACTCCAATGAACTAGTTCCCTTAACTAGCATCCATGTTTATCTCCGGACATCCCAATGTCACCAGCCAGTGAGAATCAGCTGAATAGAGAATAACCCATGCTTGTCTCAGCAGAACTGATAATGTCCGTATTTATCAATTCATCGACTAGGGATATTTCCAACACTTCACATTTGCACATTTAGAGATAATCACTAGTTGTGATCCCATCACAAATTCTCTTATGCTGTGAACTGTATGGCGGACATTCAGTAGATGAGTTTAAGATCCCAATCAAATACACAAACATGTATACTCAAATAGTGAATTACCATTTATTGAAATAAATGTTTACAATCATAAGGCGATTGCCTTAGGACACTTCTCTCATATCACTAACACTGCTAAAGGGTTTCAAAATTATTTCTGAGGTCAACCGTTGATCTTTCGATTAATTGGGGGTCATGATGTACTACTAGGTGTCACTCATGATCGTTCTATAATTGGTTGATTATAGACGGCCAACATAAATCGAAAGCCTATTTAGTCACACGCACTATGAGTAATCCGAGGGATTTAAAACGAGTTGAAAATTAGATTTTCCGATCAAGAGAGATATGTCGAATCTGAATTTATCAGAGACGCATCAGAAGCTTAAAATGGCTAAGTCTTTTGAAGGCTTATTGGACGAATTAAATGCTTATTGGACGCATGGATATGGCCGGCCAAAGAGGGTTCCAACCCTCTTTGGTTTGGCCGGCCACAATAAAAGGGAAACCAAATTGTTTGGTTAAAATTATAAAATAAATCGAGCGTGATTTGTTTTATAAAATTATGGATAAAGAAATTTATATAAAGAAATTTATAGAAATTTATTCTTTTTTATGGAAATTAAAATGAACCATGGATTGGTTTATTTTATTTTATAAAATTAATTATGAATTGATTTTTCCATGATAAGAAAAATTTATATAACAAATTTCTTGTAAAATTTTATTCCATAATAAAAGGGGAGACATGGTTGTTTTTATTATAAATTAAGTTATAATAAAAACTTGGCATAACGGAATAATTCATAGAAAAATTTATAAGATAAATTTCTTATGAAAAATTTATTCCGTTAAAAGGAGACTTGGCGATAAAGAGGCTACTTTATAAAGGTGCAAAGGCAAGGCTTGGAGATCAATCCAAGAGATCAAGGATTCTTGCCTAGCCTCTCTCCCTCTCCTTCTCTCCCTCTCCCTCCTCCAGTGGCGCCGGCCCTAGAGGCCTTCCCTTTGGTTGTCGTGAGCCTCCTCCACCGAGAAGCTACCGAAGAAGAAGAAGAAGCGGACGCAACTCCTTCCTTCCTCCCGAAATCTTGATTTCGTTCTTCGTTTGGTGGTTAGTCTTTCCATCTCTCTCTTGGTATTCTTGTCGTGCCTTTGGAGAATCTAGTAGTTCTTGTCGGCACGAAACTCGTGACTTTGCGAAGTCATCCCGAAGAAAACTCGGCGTGGACGCGAATAGAGGCGGAGCTTCCAAGGGATGCTACAGTTGGATCTCGTCCCTTTCTACGAGTTACGCGAGGTATTAAGTAAATTAGTTTACTTTCTGCAAAATTTTAAATGTATGATCATGTCTCCACAACATAAGGTTGCATGCTAGATACGTGGTTAAAATAATTTGAGAAATTATTTATGCTAAACCTTCCACTGCACGTAATTAAATTTTAAAATTACGAACCTGTATCCATGTCAACATACACCCGGTCCCAACAAAGTTGGGTGATTTTTGAAATAATTCTTAGATTAGTGTGATCTAATCTCCTATGCCAGAGGTTTGATTGTTCTAACTGAGTTAACATACATTTATGTACTAGGGGTAGGTTTATAGTGTATACATTATTTTTTCTAGTGCCCTTAAGCATGATTTCCGAGTCTTGCAGGTTTCTAATCAGGCAGTCAGAATTATTGAAGGTAACTACATAACCAGAATCACACAACTGACTTATGCTTAGTAAGTTGAAATTAAAATTTTCAACCAAAAGCTCTTTCTTAATAACAAAGTCAGATTTAAGTTCAATATTACCTGACCCAATTACCTTGAGTGTAGCATTGTTCCCAAATGCCACTGAGCCTAGGTTCTTGAACTTGAGTTTGGTGAATTTTAATTTGTCTCCAGTCATGTGTCTGGAGCAACCACTATCCAACATCCATTGGTCCAAATCTTTATGTTCCTACGCATAAAGAGTTTTATTGATTTGGATCCAATTAGAATCAGGAATAGCCTAAATTGACTTTCACTGCCTAGTCTGTCTCACCCAATCTAAGGTTATCAATCATGTTTGCCTTATGGGGTTTTGTGAGATAGGTTCTGGTAGATAGAATTATTTTTTAAAAAATTGAATTAATTTTGAAAACTGTTGATTTTGAGTTTAAAAAAAATGTTTGAATCTACAATTAACTGAAAATTTGTGTTAGATTTGAATTTTACAAAGAGTAATTTGAATTTGAATTCCAAAAATTGGCTTCCAGGTCTTGGCGAGGCACTAGGCCTTCTTTGGTCGTAGCCTTATTGGATTATCAACCCTTTCCTTGACAAAGCCATTTAATGAAATTTCATTTTCAAAATTATTATTTGAAAAATTCTGGTCTAACTAGTTTGGGTCTTGGATCGGTAGCTTCGGCTAGTTTCACCAGTCTAAAGAGACCAAGTAGAGTATACTTGACCTTATTAGAATTGGCTTCCCTAACGTACTATCATCTCACCGCCACCCAATACTATGTTGTTCAAATTTCAGTTAAGATGGTTCTGTCCTTAAACTAATCATTCCTAAGTCTAAGCATGGTAAATTATAGGAATTAAATAGACAATCAATCATGCAGTTTGCAAACAAAAATTGAACTTTATCTAACAATAAATATTGTTTTTAATTTGGCTCCCCCTGGACTAAAGCCACGATAATGGTTAGGCAAGATGTGAATCTTGTCCTTGGGGATCCAATACTGATTTGATCCAGTTTATTTGTTCAGGCACAGTTTGGGTACCCATGCCTGAACATTAGGTTTGGACTGATTCAGTACAGCATAGTAGGATCTTTGTCTAGATTTGGTGCTATAGCCTAGTCCGGATCGATTAAGAACCGACTTCTGTTTTCCAAGAATCATGTCAAGACCCTTGGAACCAAAAGTGAATCGTTCTAAGGCTGATCTAAGGTCCTTAACTTGATTTTTCAAGGAGGAGTTTTCTTTCTCAAGTTTTTCAACTTGAGTAGAGGTTCCTTCTTGAACCTTCTCAGTTAAGGATCTAGAGTCAGCTCTCTCTTTCATGAATTTTACTTCCTGTCGGAGAGATTCGACTTGGAGTTTAGCTTTCGCCAAATCTCAAGAAAGATAAGAAATTAACTCACTTAATTGACTTCTTGAAAAACCACTTACAGTTATTTCGCCGTCCTCTGAGAATGTCAGTTTGCCGTCGTCCGGCTCCAACTCTGACTCGGTCTCGATTTCTTCTGATGGACCTCTTCTTCTTCTTCGAAGGAGGACTCATCCCACGTTGCTTGGAGTGCTTTCTTCTTTCTAGTCTTCTTGGTCTTCTTTAGGTTAGGGCACTCCGTCTTGTAGTGACCCTTCTTCTTGCACTCGTAGCAGGTCACGTTTGGTTTGTTCTTGTCATTTGAGGGTTCAGCTGGTTCTTCCTTTCTTGAGCTGGCTTTCCTTCTATTGGATTGATTCTTCAATTCCTTGTAGTAGTTTCGAGCCAGTCGGACCAGCTTAGGTCGGTCTCCTTCGTCGTCTTCTGAGTCTGAGTCTGAGTCTGAGTCAGACTCGGGTGCAGGTTGAGTTTTCTTCTTGGATGTCTTTCCAGCTTTACCTGCAACAAAAGGAATGCCTTTCTCGGCCAGATTGCAGTTAGTCTATTCATGTAATTCGAGTTCAGAAAAAAGTTAATCTAACATGATTTTGGAAAGATCCCTAGAAACTTTGTAAGCATCTACCATAGATGCCCACAAGGTGTTTCTTGGGAAAGCGTTAAGGGCGTACCTTATTAGGTCACGGATTTCTACCTTGTGACCAATGGTGTGTAGACCGTTCATCAGCTCCTGGATTCTGGCATGGAGCTGAGCTGCTGATTCGCCTTCGTCCATCTTGATGGTGTAGTGTTTGTTTAGTAGAAGATCCCTCTTGCTGATTCGGGTGTCGGAGGTTCCTTCGTGTAGTTCGATCAGCTTACCCCAGAGTTCTTTGGCACTGTTGAATGGGCCCACCCGGTTCAGCTCATCTTTTGTTAGGCCGCATTGTAGTGTTTGGGTCACTTTGGCATCGGCTTCAATTTTCTTTTTGAGTGCAGCGTCCCATTCAGTGCAAGGTTGTTGTACTCCATCAGCATTTCTTGGTATTTCTAGTCCGGACTGCATGATTATCCACATGCCCACCTGAGTTTTCAGGTGGACCTCCATTCTGCTCTTCCCGTAGGAGAAGTCCTCCCCACTGAAGAGTGGTGGCCTTGCGGTGCTGAAGCCTTCTTGCATGGCCATTAAGGATTTTATCTGAAAAAGAGAGAAAAGAAAAGGAAAACTCTGTCCCAAGACTTGGTCTTGGATTAGTAGTGCGGGATAAAGAAAAATAATTATCGAGGGGTGTTGCACCGGTCTCAATTAACGATAGAAATTAACAAAAAAATAATTCGAAGAGAAATCCGAAAAAAAATTCTCAAACTGGTGGTTGCACCAAATTTGAGCTTCCCCGCTCTGATACCACTTGTTGGATCGAGAGAAAATGATAGAGGGGGTGAATATCGTAAGTCATTTCGGATTAAGAGAGAGAATACGCAACGAAATAATTAAAACTAAAACCAAACGCAAACACCAAGATTTTACTTGGTTCGGAGTCGCGGTCGGCTCCTACTCCAAGGCCCATGGTCCTTGACCGTTTACTGCGGGCAATACTATAATCGCACAAAATCTTACAAACAGTTGTACAGTAATAAGTGCAGTAAGAATACAATTAAAACTTGGCTCTTCGTTACCGACGCCCGGTGTAGATCGTTCTTCGGTGCGTAGGGTCGTCGTTGCGCTAGAATCTCGAGATGAAGGGTTTTCGGAGCAGAGCGCTTGAGTAGAAGAGCGTATTGACGTTGAAAGCGTTGTTGTTCGAAGCCTTGGGGTCGAGGGGCTTTTTATAGCCTCCCGGGGCGCCCTGAACGTTGGGGGCGCCCCCCCCCCCCCACGTGTCACCCGATCCGAGCAACTCTCGGTCAGCCCTTATCCCACTCGAATAGGACTGAGGGTTGACTGTGGGGGCGCCCGGGACGCTGGGGGCGCCTGGGATGACTCGGCCCGTGGGCTTCTAGCTGGCTTGACTCTATCCGCTTCATTAGCTTGAGCTCGGGGCGCCCGAGGCATCCAGGGCGCCGGGAGCACGGGGCGCCCGTGAGCATGGGGGCGCCCCTCCCAGTGAGCTTCCGAAGCATGCTTTTGCTGAACTCATCTTTGCCTTGTACTTAGGGCGCCCGGGCCCTTCCGGGCGCCCAACCCAGCTGCTGCCTCACTCCTTTGAGGCTTTCTGAGCTGCAGACACTCGTTTCTTCGGTCCTGCATCCAGGGTTAGTACCAAACAAGATAGAGCAAATATATTAGTGAGTTTTACAGCCGTAGCTATCTTGGTTCTGACTTTGGGTCTCCAAAATGGAGCCCTAGGTCGAACTGACGCCTACTGTTCCCTCGACGGGGAACGCGTCCTCACCTACTCCTCTCGGGAGAATTTACCTGATGCCAACCGGCTCCTCCGGTTGGACTTTTGCCCAGCAGTCCTTCGTCAGGTGCCTAGCTGTCCTTCGCCAGGTCTTCAGTACCAAGCAATCCTTCACTTGGTGCCTAGCATTCCTTCGCTAGGTCTTCGACTTCCTAGAAGCCCTTCGCTAGGTGCCCAGCAACCCTTCATTGGGTCTTTGATTTCAGGCAATCCTTCGCCTGGTGCCTAGCAGTCCTTCGCTAGGACTTCGTTTCCAGGCAGTCCTTCGCCTGGTGCCTAGCAGTCCTTCGCTAGGACTTCGTTTCCAGGCAGTCCTTCGCCTGTTGCCTAGCAGTCCTTCGCTAGGACTTTCAATCTGCACACTCAAGTAGCATGTTAGATAAACATAACATCTTAACTTTTGAACTCTTTTTCCATTATCAAAATGCAGGTTCGACTTGGGTGCTGTCTGCACCAACACTTCCTTCTTTCTTTGGCCAGCAGGGATAAAGAGAAGAGTAGGGAGGCTTGCGGCTATGGTTTTGTGAGGAAGAGAGCTTCTTTCTCTTCTTCTTCATCCTTTCTTCTCCCTTTGACCAGTGCAACACTTGGTGCTGGCCGGCGACGCTAGGGGCTCGGTGGCCTGCGGTGCAACTCCTTTTGGTGGCCAGCGGCAACAAAAGTGAAGCCCTAGGGTTTCGACGCAAGGAAGAAGAAGAAGTTGGTGGCTTTGGTGACTTCGTTTCTTGGAAGATCATTGCCCACACGACGTCCAAGAAGAGGTTAGGTCATACAATAGAAGATCGCAAGGTAAACAAGAGGAATAATTTCTTGTTTTGGTTCCTTCATGTTCTTTATTAATTATTGTATGTTGATTAAACATGGACCCCGAAGATGAACATAAAAATCGGCGATCCATTCATCATCTATTCCGCGACTAACCATGTAGACGAGTTAGATTACTTGAACAATGAGTTTGTTCAAGCGGTCACTTGAATCGGTTAGTACGATGATGAGTCGGTTGCTTGGGCTATTCATCTCCATCCGAATTTGTTTTAATTGATAAAATTTTAATCCGGAGACATGGAGAGGATTCCCATGCGCACCCGAAACCAACAATTGGTATCAGAGCCAATGGTTTTCAATTTTGTATGTTTTGGATTCAGTTACTTTCATGTATTTTATCATGTATAATTAATTATATACCAGATAATAGTAGGATGTACGTAGGCTAGCTCTTTGGTTGCAGGCATAAGATTCGACTATTATGGCTTATGGTTGATTGTATGTGATTGTGTGTGCATGGTTGTAATTATTTATTTGAATCCTCGGGGTTGACAAGGTTAGATAGTATTTAAGTTTTGTAATTAAATACGGCATTGTTTAGCCACTCATTTTAGTTTACTTTCGATCTAGACTTGTTGTACACTCCTTCGTGGAGTATAGGATCGATGAATGTAAATTAAAATAATTTTTTTATCTTGTCTCGGATCCCCTTCAAGGTGGCTTGTGCATGGTGTAGGAAGGAGCAGACGAGGTGGCGACACGACTAGAGGCATATTGGAAAACAAAAGTCATAATAGTTGGAAAATAGTTTTTCTTTTTTATTGCTTTTTATTTATATGCTTATTGTGCTTGCATGATAAAATTCCTCAATTCTAAATTACTAAGTGGGAGAGGGATTCTAAGAATCCCTTGACCTCCATTACAAATTTGACATATGATGCGAACAAACTTGCTCGTTAGCTCTGAGTGCCTCCCTCCATATCGGATGAGTTTGTTTCGCGGATCACTAGGTCAGACATGGTTACAGGAAGTTATTTAGGAGCGTGTGATCTTCACCATTGGAAGGGACATAATCCTTGATAATTGTCATAGTATCGTGTAATGGTGAACACTTAGATGCAAATAATAGTATCATCCCCATCGGATTCACTGCTATTATTTGTAGGATCGAAGAGAAACCAACTATTAATTTTATTTGTCAAAAAGTTAGGTTGGCAAGATAATAAAATTAATGGGTAAAAACCTCCTCTTACAAATGTAGAATTCGTATGCGTCCACACTATGGTGGCATACGATATTCTCGGTGTTTTGAGATGTTGGTTGATTTTAAAATTTTATTGTTTGAGAAATCAATAATTTTTTTGAAATCTAATGTTTTTTATCATTGTGATTCTCAGGATCTTCAAAATGGCTTTCAACCCACTTGTTGTTATATTGAAAGAAAATAAACTTACTGGCCCTAACTATATTGATTGGAAACGGAACTTGGGCATTGTCTTAACTGCTAAGGAGTACAAATTTGTACTCATTGAGATTTGTCCTGAAAATCCTAGCGAGAATTCTGATGAAGAGGAGAAGGAACGCTATAAAAAGTGGATAAAAGCAGATGAGATGGCGCGGTGTTACATTTTGGCTTTGATGTCAAATGTGCTGCAACATCAACATCAGGCTTTTTCTACTGCTTATGACATGATGTTCAATCTCAAGGAACTCTTCGGACATCAAAATCGGGTCGCTAGGTATAAGGCAATGAGGAACATGATGACGACCACCATGATTGAGGGAACACCCGTGAGGGATCATGTTCTCAAAATGATGGCTCATTTGAATGAGATGGAAGTTCTTAGAGCAGAGATCGATGGGGAAACCCAGGTCGATATCATTCTCCAGTCTCTACCTAGGAGTTTTGAGCAGTTTCGCCTGAACTATAATATGAACAAACGGACATATTTGTTGGCGGAACTTCTAACAGAACTCCAGGCGGCAGAGGGGCTTTTTCGTCAGAGTACTCATGCTTTGGTTGCTCAAAAGGTTTCTGCTTCTAAGTCGAAAGGCAAGAAGAAGAAGAAACAACGTGTGGCAAAGAAAGTGGCAGGATCTCAGGGACCTCAGGCTGGAGTGAAGAAGCCGAAAGGCAAGTGCTTCACATGTAAGAAGAGTGGACATTGAAAGGCGAACTGTCCCCGCCGACAAGAGAAAAATCAAGGTATATCTTTTTGTTTAGTTGTTGAAACATATTTAGCGATGTTATCTACCGGTACCTGGGGTGTAGATACGAGAGCCACTGATCATGTCTGCAATTCTTTACAGGGGTTCCAGGAAACCAGACGACTAGCTGATGGAGAGATTAACGTCTACATGGGCAATGCTTCGGAGGTGGTGGCTATTACAGTGGGAGACATTTATTTATCTTTTGATAGGAATAAAACCTTGGTTTTAAGAAATTGCCTTTATGTACATTCATTTAGAAAGAATCTTATTTCAGTTTCTAAATTAATTATGGGTGGGTATTCTATTTCTTTTAATGACAGAGTTGTTATAAAAAGGAATAGAGAGATTATCTGTGCTGGTGCGTTAGTTGGCAATTTGTACACTCTTGAACCAAAAACTACCACGATGCAAATAGAAATCAATAACTCATCGTCTAATCAAAATAAGAGAAAAGACCCTTAAAAATGAACCAAACGTATCTTTGGCATCTAAGGTTAGGTCATATTAACCTAAGTAGAATTCAAAGGTTGATAGCCAATGGACCTTTGGGTTCATTGGTGATGGAAGACTTCCCAACCTGTGAATCTTGCTTGGAAGGTAAAATGACCAAGAGACCTTTCAAGGCCAAGGGGTACAGAGCCAAAGATGTATTTTTTTTTTAGAGCCAAAGATGTGTTAAAGTTGGTCCATTCTGATTTGTGTGGTCCTATGTCTATCCATGCAAAAGGTGGCTTTGAATATTTCGTTTCTTTTATAGACGATTATGTTGGTGTAATCGACCTAAGTGTGATCGGAAAAGATCATGGATATTGATATGTGTGTCAATATGATTATGTTAGGATTTCATGTTGATCTAATATGTGTATGTGAGTGTGCAGGTTTGTAGGATACACATTGATCCTGTCGCGAAGTGAGATGGACGCCCCTACAACTGGATGGGCCTCTGGGGAGTGCGAGATCGCCGAGGTGGTCTACTGAGCTGGATCGCCTCTAGCCTGCAAGACAGAGACCGTTAGAACCCGTCGGGAAAAGGCCCCAGCCAGGCACTCCGACGGTCAAGTCAGTACTCGATGATGGCAATGGAAAGCAATAGAACAGTATGGAATGCACTATCACGCGTACCTGTGAGATGCGAAGTGAGGAGGCTTATATAGCCGGGGAAGCTGACAGCTCCTGCCCCGCCTGCCAGCTGTTGCCATGTAGCGAGGACAAGGTAATGCATGCCCAGAGGTGGCAGGATAAAGTAGCACATACTGGATTAAGGAAAGGGGCACTGCCAACTTAATGGTTGGCGTCATTGGGCGCCACTCGGCCTGACTCCAGTGTATGTGTTCGTGGTATGGGGGGACAGGTTATGGCAGAAATATCAATACCCCGGTGGGATATCCATCGATTGAGACCCAGCTGGCCTCAGTTCTGTACCGACCCCGTATAGCTTCTGGTAGTCCGGTGTCAGGGAGTGGTTGTGTCTGTTAGGACCGACTAAGGGCCTATGAGGGTGCCGACTGGGGTACTGAGTGACGAGGCCGGCTGAGGGCCTATGAGAGTGCCGACTGGGGCACTGAGTGACGAGGCCGGCTGAGGGCCTATGAGAGTGCCGACTGGGGCACTAAATGATGAAGTGTCGAGTAACGCTCCCTCCGGTTCTGGCTTACCCTCGGAGCGTGGTCCGCCACGCATCGGCGGGGAGTCAATCCGAGAGGGGTATTAGAGCACCAGCATCCAAGCTTGGGTCAAACCAATCCTAAGAAGCATGGGCCACCACGCGTCCGTTCAAGGGCTTGGATCTGAGCGACGCCTATCTGATGGGCCTTTCCAGCCCACTAACCATCTTCCTTCTGACTAGGCGCCAGGCTGCCGGGCCAGGCTACACGCAAGTTGGCCCGGGATCATAAGCATCCCCCTCAAGTCTAGTCGAAGGAGGCACACAATCCAACTAACTGGACCCAGACTCTGGCTCGAGCCTGGCGCACCTTTTGAAATCATGGTGTATCTGTTGGATCGAGAGAAAACGATACAGGGGGGGTGAATATCATTAAATGTTTTTCGGATAAAATTAAGAGCAAACGCGCAGCGGAATAAACAAAACTGAACAAAATGCAAACACCAAGATTTTACTTGGTTCGGAGTCGCGGTCGGCTCCTACTCCAAGGCCCACGATCGTTGACCGTTTACTGCAGGCAATACTATAATCGCGCAAAACAGTTTACAAAAGGATGATTATAATGATAGTGCAGAACAAAAAAAAACACAGCTCTTCGTTACCGATGCCCGGTGTGGAATGTATCTCGGAGCAGAGGGACGTCGTCGGCGCTTGTATCTCGAGTTGGGAGGTTTCTGTAGCAGAGCGTCTCGAGTAGAAGAGCGTAAAAGCGTTGGAAAACTTGATGTTGAGAAGCCTTGGTGTTGGGTGCTATTTATAGCACTTCGGGGCGCCCTGAACGTTGGGGGCGCCCCCCCCCACGTGTCAACCGATCCGGAATTACCTCGGTCAGCCCTTATCCCACTCGAATAGGGCTGAGGATTAACTCTGGGGGCGCCCGGGACGCTGGGGGCGCCCGGGACGCTGGGGGCGCCCTGGTTGACCATTTCAGCGAGCTTCTCGGATGGATAAGAGTTATCCGCTTCGTTGACTTGAGTGCAGGGCACCCTGGGCACTGGGGGCGCCCGGGACCATGGGGCGCCCGGGATCACGGGGACGCCCCGCCCAGTAAGCTTCCGAAGCGTATCTTTGCTTCACTTGTTTTGTATTGACCTTGGGGGCACCCGGGACACTGGGGGTGCCCTGCTCAGCTACTTGCCTCTCTCCTTTGGGCATTCTGAGCTACAGACACACGTTCCTTCGGTCCTGCATCCAGGGTTAGTCCAAAACAATATAAAGCAATAAAGTATTAGGTTTATACAGCCTTAGCTGTCTTAGTTCTGACTTTGGGTCTCCAAAATGGAGCCCTAGGTCGAACCAACACCTACTGTTCCCTCGACGGGGAACGCGTCCTCACCTACTCCTCTTAGGAGAATTTACCTGTTGCCAACCGGCTCCTCCGGTTGGACTTTTGCCTAGCGTTCCTTCGCCAGGTCTTAGATACCAAGCTGTCCTTCGCCCGGTGCCTAGCAGTCCTTCGCTAGGTCTTCGTATCCTAGCAGCCCTTCGCTAGGTGCCTAGCAGTCCTTCACTAGGTCTTGGATACCAAGCTGTCCTTCCCCCGGTGCCTAGCAGTCCTTCGCTAGGTCTTCATATCCTAGCAGTCCTTCGCTAGGTGCCCAGCTGTCCTTCGCCAGGACTTAGGGTTTCAGTGCCTAGCATTCCTTCGCTAGGTGCCTAGCATTCCTTTGCTAGGACTTCAATCTGCACACTCAAGCAGCATGTTAGATAACAAATAAGACTTAGCTTTTGAACCCTTTGCCATCTATCAAAACACAGGTTCAACTTGGGTGCTGTCTGCACCAACAATCTCTCCCTTTTTGATTTATGGCAACCCGATTCAAAAAGTTAAGATAATCAGAACATCTGATAAATAGTTTGGTTTCCTCCCCCTGGAAGGAATCTCCCCCTAGGTTTTTCAAAAGTTCGTGGGGTTTGAAAAATTTCTAAGTCAACATGATGGAGTTAATTTTTCAAAGCTAAGAAGATTTTTCAAAAGTAAATTTTCCCCAAAAAAATTTTATACTTAGAAATTTTTAGAAAAACAACTTAGTGAAAAAAATTTCTAAAACATCTCTTTTGAGTTTTTGAAAGTACTTTTAAAAGTTTTCAATCCCTTTAGTACTTCGAAACTTTTCTAGGGAAGTTTAGAAATAAGTACTTAGTGATAGCTTAAGTTTAAGTACTTAGAAAATGCTTTATTTTGAAAATAATGTAGACTAAGTACTTTTGAAAACAGTTTTGGAAAAAACAGGTTAAGTACTTTGAAAGAAAAAAATAGAGTAAGTGTGAATAAGTACTTTTTGAAGAAAGGATAATAAAATTTAGAAAAAAAAATTTAAAGCTTTAAAAATTTAAAATTTCTCTCCTTTCCTATCTCTCCCCCTTTGTCATATATCAACAAAAACAATATAGCAAAATAACAAATAACTTGCATATAACAGAATAATGTGCTGTACTGAACCAATGCAAGATAAACTGAATCAAAATAAACCATTTAAATTTTCTCTGTAGAGACCTATCTAACCCAATTAGCTACTTACTACCTGTTATAAACAGTAGTTTTCGCTGGGGTTAGTCGAGTTAAGTGTTCTGTTCAAGTTAGATTGTCTAAGCTTGACACTTAACTTGATTACTGTATTTAGTTGTATTTAGTGCCCCAATTACTGCAGATGCACTGACTTAAAGCATCTTGAATTAAGGCAAAGACCTAAGCATCTCAACCCATTCTAGGTTATCAATCAAAAGTACCCTAAGGTGCTTGTGAGATGCTGGCTTCTAGATCTATAGGTGCATGTATTTCTAGGGCTAGGGCCTAGGCTAAGTCCATTTTACAAAAAAGCCCTAGTTTTGAAGGGGGTAGTTTTTGAAAATAAAACTAAGTTGAAAAATTTATTGTAAAAAGATTTTGAAAATTGAGTAAAGCAAATTTTAAAAAAAAAAATTAAATTGATTTTTCAAATTACTTTAAGCAGAAAAAAATATAGTAACCCTATTCTACCAAGCATAATCCTAACTGCCTTCTTAATGAGCTGAACTCAGACTCAGGTAGGGGTTTAGTGAATATGTCGGCTAGGTTGGATTTTGAGTCTATATGCTTAAGGACTATTTCACCTCTGGCTACATGATCTCTTACAAAGTGGTGTTTAACTTCTATGTGTTTAGTTCTGGAATGTTGGATTGGATTTTTAGTTAGATTAATTGAACTTATGTTATCAATGAAGACTTGGGTTTGATTGTAGTCAAGATGGAAGTCTTTAAGAGTGTGCATCATCCATAAGAGTTGTGCTACACACTCTCCTAATGTAACATACTCAGCTTCGGTTGTGGACAAGGCTACACAATGTTGCTTTCTGCTGCACCAACTTACTAGGCTGTTTCCTATGAGTTGGCAACTTCCGCTTGTACTTTTTCTATCTAGCTTACAACCAGCATAGTCAGAGTCTGAATATCCTGATAGTTAAAAAGTTAAGGTCCTAGGATACCAAATCCCTACATTTAGGGTGCCCTTAATGTATCTTAATATTCTTTTTAAGGCTGCTAAGTGTGTTTCCTTAGCAGAGGTTTGGTATCTAGCACACATTCCTACCGAGAAGAGGATATCAGGTCTGCTGGCTGTAAGGTATAGTAGGCTTCCAATCATACTCCTGTAAAGTTTAAGATCTACTGGTCTTCCATTAGGGTCACTATCTATTTTTATATTAGTGGTCATAGGAGTACTTATGCTATTAGAGTTATCCATTTTGAATTTCTTTATTAACTCTTTAGCATATTTAAATTGATGGACATAGTTTCCATCCCTAGTTTGTTTAATTTGTAACCCTAGGAAAAAGTTGAGCTCACCAACTAAGCTCATTTTAAATTTATTTTTCATTATTTTAACGAATTCTTTTAAAATATTAGAGTTGGTGGACCCAAAGATTATGTCATCAACGTAGATTTGGGCAATAAATATATCTTTTCCTAATGTTTTAATAAATAGGGTTGAATCGATTTGTCCTTGTTTAAATTCTTTAGAAATTAGGTAAGTGGATAAGCGTTCATACCAGGCCCTAAGTGCTTGTTTTAATCCATAAAGTACTTTGGTAAGTTTGTAAACATGGTCAGGTCTTTATAAGTCCTCAAAACTGTTGGATCGAGAGAACCGATAGAGGAGGGGTGAATATCGGAAAGCGTTCGGATTTTAGAATTAGAGAAATTATGCAGCGGAAATTAAAAACAAACAAACACAAACACCGGTAGTTTTACTTGGTTCGGAGCCTAGGTCGACTCCTACTCCAAGGCCCACGGTCGTTGACCATTTACTGCGGGCAATACTATAATCGCACAAATCAATTTACAGAAGATGATTACAATAAAGGTGCAGTAAGAAAAATACAACTCTTCATTACCGATGTCCGGAGTAGAATCTATTTTGAGGCAGAGGGACGTCGTCGGCGCTTGTATCTCGAGTCGGAAGGTTTCCGGAGCAGAGCGCGGGAGTAGAAGAGCGTGAATGCGTTTGAAAGCTTGGATTATGGAAAGCCTTGGCGTTGGGTGCTATTTATAGCACCTCGGGGCGCCCTGGACGTCGGGGGCGCCCCCCCACGTGTCACGTGATCCGAGCTTCGCTCGGTCAACCTCTATCCCACTCGAATAGGGCTGAGGTTTGACACTGGGGGCGCCCGGGACGCTGGGGGTGCCCTGTTTGACTCCTTCAGCGCGGGCTTCTCGGCTGGATAAGGGTAATCGGCTTCGCTGGTGTAGGCGCGGGGCGCCCTGGGCGTCCGGGGCGTCCGGGGCGCCCTGGGCGTCCGGGGCGCCCTGGGCGTCCGGGGCGCCCTGGGCGTCCGGGGCGCCCTGGGCGTCCGGGGCGCCCTGGGCGTCCGGGGCGCCCCGGCCAGTAAGCAGCCGAAGCACTTGTTGCTTCGCTTGTTTTGTGTTGGCCTTGGGGGCGCCCGGGACACTGAGGGTGCCTTGCTCAGCTACTTGCCTCTCTCCTTTGGGCATTCTGAGCTGCAGACACACGTTCCTTCGGTCCTGCATCCAGGGTTAGTCCAAAACAATATGAAGCAATAGAGTATTATGTTTATACAGCCTTAGCTGTCTTGGTTCTGACTTTGGGTCTCCAAAATGGAGCCCTAGGTCAAACTGACGCCTACTGTTCCCTCTCGACGGGGAACGCGTCCTCACCTACTCCTCTCGGGAGAATGTACCTGATGCCAACCGGCTCCTCCGGTTGGACTTTTGCCTAGCGGTCCTTTGCCAGGTTTTGGATACCAAGCTGTCCTTCGCCCGGTGCCTAGCATTCCTTCGCCAGGTCTTCAGTACCCTGGCATTCCTTCGCCAGTGCCTAGCAGTCCTTCGCTAGTACTTTTTACTCTGGCATTCCTTCGCCAGTGCCTAGCAGTCCTTCGCTAGGACTTTTTACTCTGGCATTCCTTCGCCAGTGCCTAGCAGTCCTTCGCTAGGACTTTTTACTCTGGCATTCCTTCGCCAGTGCCTAGCAATCCTTCGGTGGGACTTTTCCTGCACACTTGAGTAGCATGTTAGATAACAAGTAAGACTTAACCTTTGAACCCTTTTGCCATTATCAAAACTCAGGTTCGACTTGGGTGATTTCCGCACCAACAATCTCCCCCTTTTTGATTTATGGCAATCCTGGTTCAAAAAGTTAAGTTAATCAGGGCAAGTAAAAATTGAATTTTATTCCCTCCCCTGGAAGGAATCTCCCCCTAGATTTTTCAAAACGTCGTGGGGTTTTAAAATAAATTCTAAGTTTAAGGATGGATTTTTACTTAGAATAGAAAATAATTTTGGTTGTCTATTTTGGAGAACTTGCAGAATTTTTAAGTTTAAATATTTTAGAAAACTTAAGAAGGACTAAGGAAAATTTTTGACCCTTAAGTTTTAAGTACTCAACAACGTTTTGAAAACTTTAAGTTTTAAAGTACTTAGTGAAAAAAACTTACGTACTTTGGCAAAACTGAAGTACTTAGAACGTTTTGAAAAACTTAAGTGCTTTAGAAAAGTTTTGATAAAATTAAGTACTTAGTAAAGCTTTGAAAGTCTTAAGTACTTAGCAAAATTTAGTACTTTGAAAAAATTTAGTACTTTTTGAATAAAGGATAGAGTTTGAAATTTTGAATTTTGAAAAATTAAACTCTCCTTTCCTATCTCTCCCCCTTTGCCATATATCAAAAACAAATAATTACAGCAGAGACAGAATAATTAAATTAAAGGAGAATAACTTGCATGATTTTGCTATACTGAACCAATTCATTATGAGAATTAAAGCAAATCAGTTTTATTTTCTTATTTTAGGGACCTGTCTAACCCAATTGGCTACTTACTAACTGTTATAAACAGTAGTTTTCGCTAGGGTTAGTCAAGTTAAGTGTTCTGTTCAAGTTAAATTTTCTAAGCTTGACACTTAACTTGATTACTGTATTAGTTGTATTTAGTGCCCCAATTATTGCAGATACACTGACTTAAAGCATCTTGAATTAAGGCAAAGACCTAAGCATCTCAACCCTTTCTAGGTTATCAATCAAAAGTACCCTAAGGTGCTTGTGAGATGCTGGCTTCTAAGTCTATAGGTGCATGCAATTCTAGGGTTAGGGCCTAGGCTAAGTCCATTTTCGAAAAAGACTTTTGAAAGGGGGTAGTTTTGAAAATAAAACTAAGTCGAAAAATTTGAAAAAAAACTGATTTTGAAATTAAGTAGAACAGTTTTTCAACTTCTTTTAGAAACTGATTTTCAAATCAAGTAAAGCAGTAATAAAATCAAAAGTAGAGTTAACCTATTCTACTAGGCATAGTAAGGATCAGATACTCAAGTCATATAAGTAGTCAAATAAAATAGGTTAACTGGTCAAACAGAGGTCCAGTAGAGTCAAACATGAGTCAAGTTTTAGTTACGCAGTACAATGCTGAAAAATAGTCTAACTATGAAGAAGGGCCAGGGTGGTCAGATGAGCCAGGCTGCCATGCTCTCAGTAGTGATAGTATCTCACTGTATCGTTCATCGTGCACCTCTCGATCAGCTCTACGAGCGTCCATCTGCTCGAGGTGGTAGGCCTCAACCTCCTCTCGGAGGCTGTGGATCTCCGTCTGTTGGGACCGGGTGCATGTTGACAAGGATACGGGTTCGTAAATTTTAAAATATTTACATGCAGCGGAAGAATTAGCATAAATAATTTCACAAATTATTTTTAACCACGTATCTAGCATGCGACCTTATGATGTGTGGACATGATCATAAATTAAAATTTTGCGAAAAAGTAAACTAATTTACTAAGTACCTCGTGTAACTCGAAGTAAGGGGACGAGATCCAACCGTAGCGTCCCTTGGAAGCTCCGCCTCTATTCGCGTCCACGCCGAGTTCTCTTCGGGATGACTTCGCAAAGTCACGAGTTTTGTGCCGACGAGAACTACTAGATTCTCTAAAGGCACAACTAGAAGATCAAGAGAGAAGAAAGGAAACTAACCACCAAGTTAACGGAATCAAAATTCCGGGAAAGGAAGGAAGGAGTCGCGATCCGCTTCTTCTTCTTCTTCTTCGACACGAACTTGGTGGAGGAAACTCACGGGCACCCTAGGTGCTTGCGCCGGCCCTAGGGGATGAGAGAGAGCCGGCCCCTAGAGAGAGAAAGGGCGCCGGCCCTAGAGAGAGAGAGAGAGTTAGAGAGAGAGAGGGAGCAACTAATCTCTTGATTAATTGATTGAGGAATTCAAGCCTAGCCTTGGTTCCTTTATATAGTAGCCTCTCCCTTGCCATGTCTCCCCTTTAACGAATTAACGGAATAAATTTTCATAAGAAATTTATCTTATAAATTTTCTTATTAATTATTCCGTTATGCCAAGTTTTATTATAACTAATTTTATAATAAAACAAATACATCTCTCTTTTTAATTATGGAATAAATTTTCATAAAATTTATTATATAAATTTTCTCATCATGGAAAAATCAATTCATAATTGATTTTATAAAATAAAAATAATCCATTTAAAATTAATTTTAATCTCCATAAAAGGAATAAATTTATTATATAAATTTTTCTTTATCATGGACAAATTAATTCATAATTGATTTTATAAAATAAAATAAATCAATCCATGGTTCATTTTAATTTCCATAAAAAGAATAAATTTATTATATAAATTTTTCTTATCATGGAAAAATAAATTCATAATTGATTTTGTAAAATAAAAATAAACCATTTAAAGTTTATTTTAATTTCCATAAAAATAAATTTATTTATCCATAATCTTTAAAAATAAATCGCGCTTGATTTATTTTATAATTTAAACCAATTAAATTGGTTTCTCCCCATTGTTGTGGCCGGTCAAACCAAAGAGGGTTGGCACCCTCTTTGGCCGGCCACTCCAAGCCCTTCCCTCGTGAATTAAACTCATTTAATTCAGCCAATAAGCCTTCAAAAGACTTAGTCATTTTAAGCTTCCGTTGCGCCTCTGATAAATTCATATTCGACTTATTTCTCTTGATCGGAAAATCCAATTTTCAACACGTTTTAAATCCCTCGGATTACTCGTAGTGCGTGTGACTAAATAAGCTTTCGATTTATGTTGCCGTCTATAATTCATCAATTATAGAACGATCATGAGTGGCACCTAGTAGTACATCATGATCCCCAATTAATCGAAAGATCAACGGTTGACCTCAGAAATTATTCTGAAACCCTCCAGCAGCTCTAATGTATCGTGCCCCATTCCCTTCACCATCTTATACCCACTTGGTTCAGGACATGGTCTGTGTGTGTCAGTCCCCACTAGGCTGACTACGTCACACCTAGCCCAAGTAGTGTCTTTCTCGTCCTTTGGATTTCTAATTACTCTCATGTATTTAAGAGACTCATACTCTAAACATGATATGCTCTGGCCAGAGGCTTTGAGTAACAATCCGACGATAGGCCTGGGTATACATCTCCTCGCAAGGAGTGGTGAATCCTTTGTAGGTTGTTCAAACATCTTCGGGCACTTCGGCTTATACCCAACCATCCTGGGTCCACACCTCCTTGGAGATGCTTGCTTAAGATGTTAAAGTATAAGTCTCCATGACCAAGATGACTTGAACACCGCAAGTCAAAGGAACATCGCACTTAAGCTGCAGTAAGAACTTCACTGACCTGTCTATGTATAGACTACCATGTGAAGTTTTACAGCTAGTCACTCCAATGAACTAGTTCCCTTAACTAGCATCCATGTTTATCTCTGGACATCCCAATGTCACCAGCCAGTGAGAATCAGCTGATTAGAGAATAACCCATGCTAGTCTCAACAGAATTGATAGTGTCCGTTTTTATCAATTCATCGACTAGGGATATTTTCAATACTTCACAATTGCACATGTAGAGATAATCACTAGTTGTGATCCCATCACAAATTCTCTTATGCTGTGAATTGTATTGCGGACATTCAGTAGATGAGTTTAAGATCCCAATCAAATACACAAATATGTATACTCAAATAGTGAATTTTCATTTATTAAATAAATGTTTACAATCATAAGGCGATTGCCTTAGGACACTTCTCTCATATCACTAACAAACTCCCACTTGGCCTAATGCCAATCGCTACGGTATCCAATACCACAGGCTCTAACATGACCCTCAAACTTGCTTTGAGGCAAGGCCTTAGTTAAAGGATCCGCTAAATTCCTTTCAGTGGGAATTTTCTCAATTTGTATATCATTCCTACTTATAATCTCTCTGATCAGATGATAGCGGCGAAGCACGTGTTTGGATCGCTGATGAGACCTTGGTTCCTTTGCTTGTGCAATAGCTCTATTGTTGTCGCAGTAAACCGGCACTGCTTCATCAATGGTTGGAACCACACCAAGTTCGGAGACAAACTTCTTGATCCAGACTGCTTCCTTTGCTGCTTCCGAAGCTGCGATATATTTCGCTTCCGTGGTGGAATCCGCTATGGTGTCTTGTTTGGAACTTTTCCAACTTACTGCGCCTCCATTCAAAGTAAATACGTATCCAGACTGCGATTTGGATTCATCCTTATCTGTCTGGAAACTGGCATCTGTATACCCACGTATTACCATATCTCCTTCTCTATATATTAGGAACACATCCTTAGTTCTTATTAAATACTTAAGGATTGTCTTAACAGCCGCCCAATGATCCATTCCTGGATCCGACTGGTATCTGCTTGTGACACTCAGAGCATACGATACATCGGGCCTTGTACATAACATAGCATACATGATAGATCCTATCGCGGATGCATAAGGAATCTTATTCATGCAAATCCTCTCGTCTTCTGTGCGCGGACACATAGACTTTGAAAGGTTAATCCGAAGCCTGATAGGAAGGTAACCTTTCTTGGATTCCGACATGCTAAACCTTTTTAGCACTCGGTCTATATATGTGGACTGCGAAAGACCAAGCAACCGTTTTGATCTATCTCTATAGATTCTAATCCCAAGGATATAGGTTGCTTCTCCCAGGTCTTTCAAAGAGAAAGTTTTGGACAACCAAATTTTAACTGTCTGTAAGACTGATATATCGTTTCTATAAGTAATATGTCATCGACATATAATACTAGGAATACGACTGCACTCCCACTAACCTTCTTGTACACACAAGGCTCGTCAGGATTTTGTGAGAAATCAAACTCTTTGATTGTCTCATCAAAATAGATGTTCCAGCTCATGGATGCTTGCTTCAGTCCATATATGGATCGTCGAAGCTTGCATACTTTGGTTTTATCAACCGATGTGAAACCTTCAGGTTGTATCATGTATACATCCTCAAGCAGGTTTCCATTAAGGAAAGCTGTTTTCACATCCATTTGCCATATCTCATAATCATAATGAGCTGCTATGGCTAGGAGCATCCGAATGGATTTAAGCATAGCTACTGGCGAATAGGTTTCGTCATAATCAATTCCTTGTTTCTGACGATATCCTTTTGCCACTAATCTAGCCTTAAAGGTAACAACATTACCTTCCATGTCGGTTTTCTTCTTGAAAACCCACTTGCACCCTATGGGTTTAATCCCTTCAGGTGGGTTAACCAAGTCCCATACTTGATTTTCGTACATGGAATCCATTTCCGACTTCATGGCTTCAAGCCATTTGTCCCTTTCTGAATTTTTCAGAACATCTTCATAACTGATAGGTTCATCATCGCTTATGAGTAACACGTCGTTCGATTCACTTATGAGAAATCCGTATCTCTCTGGAATATTGCGTGTCCTATCTGACCTACGAAGAGGTGGTGTTGTTTTTGTTCAACTGATAGCTCATCATTATGAGTTATTGGTTGTGGGTCTAGACTAGGTGTCTCTGTAATGTCTATTGGAGTTTCTTGAACTTCATCAAGTTCAATGTCACTCCCACTGTTTTCTTGTAAAAGAAATTCTTTTTCCAGAAATACAGCATGCCTTGAAACAAACACCTTTTGTTCCAAGGGATGATAGAATTGGTAACCCTTCGTTTCCTTAGGGTATCCAATAAATAGACATTTATCAGACTTAGCATCCAATTTGTCTGATACAGTCGGCTTCACATAAGCAGGACAACCCCATGTCTTAAGGTGAGTTAAGTGAGGTTTCTTACTATTCCATGTCTCATATGGAGTAGTAGAGACTACCTTGGTCGGGACTCTGTTTAGCAAGTAAACAGTTGTCTTAAGTGCATAACCCCAAAAGGATTTTGGAAGAGTTGCATGATTCATCATCGACCTAACCATGTCCATCAAGGTTCGGTTGCGCCTCTCAGAGACACCATTATGCTGTGGTGTATACGGCGGAGTCCATTGGGACAATATCCCATTGTCCCTAAGATAATCTTGAAACTCTTGACTTAAGTATTCACCACCCCGATCGGATCGAAGTATCTTAATACTTTTGCCAAGCTGTTTCTCTACTTCATTTCTGAACTCTTTGAATTTTCAAAAGCTTCAGATTTGTGTTTCATCAAGAACACATACCCGAATCGTGAGTGATCATCGATAAAGGTGATGAAGTAGGTATAGCCTCCTTGTGCTGGAGTTGACATTGGTCCACATACATCAGTATGTATTAGACCAAGCAATTCTCCCACTGGATTACCTTTTCCCGAAAAGGGTAATTTGGTCATCTTACCTTTTAAGCATGATTCGCATGTGTCAAATGAATCGGGTTCAAATGATTCCAAAATTCCACATCGGTGTAATTTGGTCATGCGTTTCTTACTTACATGGCCAAGACGACAATGCCACGTGTAGGAGTCTATTCGATTATCTATTCTAGCACATTTGTTGCTAACATTGATATTGAAAATTGTAGGGTTTTTCGGGCCGCGAAAATCATTTTTTCGCGTCGCGGAAACCCCAAAAGCCCCAATAGAAAGGATCCGAGCGAAGAAAACCATTTCAAAATGTACGAGTGCTCGTTTACATGGTTCAAAAACCGATCTACAACCTAGATCTATTAGAGAAGAGAAAAAATTACCTTCGATGCGTGCCCCGCAATTCCCGCTCGCTCCTCGGTTGGTGTCGGATCTCAAGGATGCAAAGTAGCAACCCTCTAGAAGTATCCACACAAGCAAGAGAGTGGAGAGGAGAGCCCAAAAGTGTGCTAGCACTCCTTGGGGTCTCGGCAAGATGAGAGGAGAGGGAGAGCAAAAACGAAAACAAAAACCAAGTTAGGAGAGGAATCAATCACACACCCACATATGGACTTAAGTGGCCGGCCACTTAATGGCCATTAAGTGGCCGGCCACCACCTTAGGTAACCCCTATTTGAATTCAAAATTCAAATGGGGAGGTTACTTAGCCTTGATGATGATGCCAAGTCATCACTTGGTCAAGTCAAGGTGATGTGGCTTGAGTCAAGTCAAACTTGCCTCTTATGGACTTTCCATATTTAGCCAAAGTCAAACTTTGACTTCATTATTCTCCCATGATTAGATTCATCCAACACTTGGATCAAACCCAAGTCCAACTCAAGTTGTCTAATTTGAGTCAAGTCAAACTTGCCTTTTATGGACTTTCCATATTTAGCCAAAGTCAAACTTTGACTTCATTATTCTCCCATGATTAGATTCATCCAACACTTGGATCAAACTCGAGTCCAACTCAAGTTGTCTAATTTGAGTCAAGTCAAACTTGCCTTTTATGGACTTTCCATATTTAGCCAAAGTCAAACTTTGACTTCATTACTCTCGATCCATCATATGGACTTATTCTCCATCTATTACTCTATGTGTGTGACCATATAGGTTCTTGTAACGTTGGCAATGCCCTTAAACCTATTTAAGGACATAAGCAATGAGAGGTATCTAGCAACACATCATTGCTACCCAAGTTACAAGAATGTCGAGATCCAACATCACCATTGTGACTAATAATTGTGACCATCACAATATGTGACAACGTCCTTCTATCCTCGATATCTAGATTGATCTTTCATGAAGCATAGACCGTGTCATCCTCAAATCAATCTATATGTCTTGATCTCCAAGTAGACTCACTATAATCAAATAAGCTCAATATCTAATATTGCCTTATTTGGGCATGGCCATGCACTTAGTGGTCTTACTCTATCAAGAACGAAGATATCACTCCCGTCATATAGGAGGGATAGATCTCATCTACGTTACTCACATCCCTCCGCATAATTTGTTACAAACCCAGTAATCGCCTTTATAGTCCACCCAGTTACGGGTGACGTTTGACGAAGCCAAAGTACGTAACTCCTTATGTAGGGAACTATGGTAACTTCAGGTCTAGGACTATAGTCATACTAATAGTCACATGAGAAAGTATATGACACTCATATAACGATCCATGATACTTTCTCATGGCGGGCCATTCAGTATACATTCTCTAATGTATACCCATGTGTCAACTTGATATCTCATATCCATGACTTGTGAGATCAAGTCATCATGTTGACCTACATGCTAGTCTCTATGCATTAACATTGTCCTTGAATGTTAATACTTGACTAGGAATAATTAAGAGTAGTGTTCTCTATATCATCTCACTATCGATTCAACTAATCGATTGATATAGATAAGAACCTTCTACTCAAGGACATTATTATACTAAGTTATTTGGCACCAATACACATAAGTACAATAACCATAAGAAATGCCTTTATATATAAGAAATATATATACAAGAATATGATACAATGAGTCCAAAAAGTAATCATCATATGATTGGCTCTAGGGCTCTCACTAACAATCTCCCACTAGCACTAGTGTCAATCGCTGTAGTATCTAATACCCAATGACCTAGTGTGACCATCATGCTTCATCTGTGCCAAAGCCTTGGTCAAGGGATCTGTGACGTTAGCCTCTGTGGGTACTCTGCAAATCTTCACATCTCCTCGCGATGATCTCTCGAATGAGATGGAATCGCCGTAGTATGTGTTTGGTCCGCTGGTGTGAGCGAGGTTCCTTAGCCTGCGCAATAGCTCCATTGTTGTCACAATAGAGCTCTACGGGATCAGATATGCTAGGAACCACCCCAAGCTCAGTGATGAACTTGCGGATCCAAACTGCCTCCTTTGCTGCCTCTGATGCAGCAATATACTCAGCTTCTGTTGTAGAATCTGCAACTGTGTCCTGCTTCGAACTCTTCCAGCTCACAGCTCCGCCATTCAAGCAAAACACGAACCCTGACTGCGATCTGTAATCATCCTGGTCGGTTTGGAAGCTGGCATCAGTGTAACCCTTTACAACTAGATGCTCATCGCCTCCAAATATCAAAAAATATTCCTTAGTCCTTCTCAAGTACTTAAGGATATTCTTGACCGCTATCCAGTGACGTTCACCTGGATCTGACTGGTATCTGCTCGTCATGCTCAAAGCATACGAGACATCAGGACGAGTACATAACATGGCGTACATGATAGATCCTATGGCTGAGGCATAAGGGATCTTGCTCATGTGGTCTCTCTCCTCTCTAGAAGAGGGACCTTGAGTCTTCGAAAGACTCACGCCATGTGACATTGGCAGATTTCCCTTCTTGGAATTCTGCATGGCAAACCGTTGCAAAACAGTATCAATGTATGTACTCTGACTTAGGCCAAGCAATCTCTTAGATCTATCTCTATAGATCTTAATGCCTAGAATGCAGGCTGCTTCACCTAAGTCCTTCATTGCGAAACAAGTCCCCAACCAAGTCTTCACAGACTGTAGCGAAGGGATGTTGTTCCCAATGAGTAGTATGTCATCCACATACAAGACTAGGAAGACAACTGTGCTCCCACTAAACATCTTGTAGACACAAGGTTCATCTTCGTTCTTGATGAAACCAAACTGTTTGATTGCATCATCGAATCGAAGATTCCAGCTCCGAGAAGCTTGCTTTAGACCATAAATGGCCCTATGCAGCTTGCATACTCTGCCAGTATGCTGTGGATCTACAAAACCCTCAGGCTGTGTCATGTACACATCCTCGAGGAGGTTTCCATTCAGAAACGCTGTCTTGACATCCATCTGCCAGATCTCATAATCGTGGTAGGCTACAATAGCAAGCATGATCCGAATGGACTTAAACATCGCTACTGGAGAAAAAGTTTCATCATAGTCAATACCATGAATTTGCTTGAAACCTTTAGCTACCAGTCTACCCTTATAGGTATGAGTAAGTCCATCCATGTTATGCTTTCTCTTAAAGACCCACTTACACCCAATGGGTTTGACCCCTTCAGGTGGATCAACCAAGGTCCAAACTTGGTTAGTGTACATTGATTCCATTTCGGATCTCATGGCTTCCAGCCATGACTCAGAATCTGGGCTCATCACAGCTTCCTGATAGGTGGTAGGCTCATTCTCAATGATCATAACGTCATCATGGTCAGGCAAGAGAAATGAATATCTCTCAGGCTGACGACGTACCCTATCAGACCTGCGAAGAGGTAGGTCTACCTGAACAGGTTGTTGTTCCACAACTTCTTGTGTAACAATCTCATCAACCACCACACTTTGTGGTTCCTGTTCAACTTCCATCAAGGCTTCAGTGCTATTGTCCATGTCTTGAACTTCTTCAAGACTGAACGTACTCCCACTAGTCTTTCTAGAAACAAAGTCCCTTTCTAGAAATACTCCAGTCTTAGCAACAAACACTTTGTGCTGACTAGGAATGCAGAAGTAGTATCCCTTCGTTTCCTTGGGATACCCTATGAAATAACACTTATCAGATTTGGGTCTCAGTTTATCTGAGACTTGACGTCGTACGTAAGCCTCACAACCCCAAACCCTCATGAAAGACATCTTGGGACTCCTCCCTGTCCATATCGTATATGGTGTCTTCATGACAGCCTTTGATGGAACACGGTTTAGTGTGAACGCTGTCGTGTCTAGAGCATATCCCCAAAAGGATATAGGAAGATCAGTGTGACTCATCATAGATCGTACCATATCTAATAAGGTACGATTCCTCCTTTCGGATACAACATTCCACTGTGGTGTCCCAGGAGGAGTGAGTTGAGATAGAATCCCACACTCAGCTAAATAGTCACGAAACTCATAGCTCAAGTATTCTCCACCTCGATCTGATCGAAGTATTTTAATACTCTTGCCGAGTTGGTTTTGTACTTCATTTCTGAATTCTTTGAACTTTTCAAAGGACTCGGACTTATGTGTCATCAAGTACACATAACCATATCTACTGAAATCATCAGTAAATGTGATGAA